>LR752131.1:32988-106196 GCA_902729485.2 Mus minutoides
TCATTTGGGCAAGCTCTTTCTCTTTCTCTTTCTCTTTCTCTTTCTCTTTCTCTTTCTCTTTCTCTTTCTCTTTCTCTTTCTCTTTCTCTCTCTCTCTCTCTCTCTCTCTCTCTTTCTAATACACACAGAGAGAGAGAGAGAGAGAGAGAGAGAGAGAGAGAGAGAGAGAGAGAGAGAGATTGAACAGAGCTGTTAGATCCATCTGGAGCTGAAATTACAGTCAGTTATGAGCTGGCCTATATGGGTTCTAGGAGTGAAGATAACTCTTTTGCAAGAACAGTATGTACCATTGACCATTGAACTCTCCAGTCATCCTAAGTATTATAAAATCATCCAAATTTACTGAAAAAAAATATTACTGAAAGGTATCTTGAAAGAATCAACCTTGCTATATCAAGAAATCTATTTTCAAGTTTAAACATTATGACATTATTAATCTTATAAAAATGTAAAGTACAGTGTCTAAGATTATGAACAAACCTACACTGATTGGTCAAACATAAATTTTAATAATATAGTCTCTTGATATATATTTTAGTGGTAGGTCCTATATTGGATTCTCAGCATCCATTCAAGACATTAGTGTGTTTTCCAAATATGTGGAGTCCTACAGCTCTCTCTCTCTCTCTCTCTCTCTCTCTCTCTCTCTCTCTCTCTCTCTTTCATAGTAACTCATATTCCCATTTAATCTAGGGTAGTTTAATTGATTAGTCAATTTATTTGGTTATGTCTTTTGTTAAGCTATCCCCTTTTTTGATTCTGAAATATTCCATTAAGAAAGTTACTAATCGCCCTTCCCTTCCGGTCTGGTCCGGTGCACCCCGCACCAGCCCAGGGCTCGGGCACAGGCTCTGCACACTCTCCCCAGGACTCCCCAGGCTATCTTGGGACCACAGGCTATCTTGGGACCACAGGTCTGGTCCGGTGCACCCCGCACCAGCCCAGGGCTCGGGCACAGGCTCTGCACACTCTCCCCGGGACTCCCCAGGCTATCTTGGGACCACAGGTGAGCAGCTGAACACAGCATCTGTTCCTGCCCAATCCCGTGTGACCTGAGACACCAGCCAGGACAGAGATAAAGGCCCAGCCCAGGACAGACTCTCCCTTCTGGCCTGCACCAACACCAGGTCTCCTTGGTTAGAGATGGCAGGAGGTAAGCGTAAGAACAGAAGCAACAGAATCCAAGGGTACTTGGCATCACCAGATCCAACTCACCCACCCCATCAAGTCCTAGATACAACAGCACACCAGAAAAACAGGACCTGGATATAAAGTCACTCGTCATGATGGTGATGGAGGACTATAAGAAGGAAATACAGGAACAGATAAATACAAACACAGATAAACAACTAGAAGCATTTAAAGAGGAAATACATAGAGAGTTACAGGAAAACAATATCAAACAGGTGATGTAATGGAATGAAACCATCCAGGACCTAAAAATGGAAGTAGAAACAATTAAGAAAAACCAAAAGGAGATAACCCTGGAGATAGAAACCATAGTAAAAAAATCAGGAACCATAGATATGAGCATCAGCAACAGAATACAAGAGATAGAAGAGAGAATCTCAGGCACAGAAGATTCTACAGGAAGCATAGACAAGACAATCAAAGAAAATGCTAAATGCAAAAAGATTCTAACACAAAATATCCAGGAAATCTAGGACACAATGAGAAGACCAAACTTAAGCATAATAGGAGTAGATGAGAAGGAAGATTGTCAAACTAAAGGGCCAGCAAATATGTTCAACAAAATAATAAAAGAAAACTTTCCATACCTAAAGAATGAGATGCCCATAAACATACAAGAAGCCTACAGAACTGCAAATAGGCTAGACCAGAAAAGAAATTCCTCCCAACACGTAATAATCAGAACAACAAACGCACTAAATAAAGAGAGAATATTAAAGGCAGCAAGGGAAAAAGGTAGTAACATATAAGGGCAAGCCTATTAGAATTACTCCAGACTTCTCACCAGAGACTATGAAAGCCAGAAGATCATGGACAGAGATTATACAGACACTAAGAGAACACAAGTGCCAGCCCAGGCTACTGTACCCAGCAAAACTCACATTTACCATAGACGGAGATACCAAAGTATTCCATGACAAATTCAAATTCACACAATATCTCTCCACGAATCCAGCCCTTCAAAGGATAATAACAGAAAAACACCAATACAAGGATGGAAACTATGCCCTAGAAAAAGCAAGAAAGTAATCCTTCAACAAACCTAAAAGAAGACAGCCACAAGAACAGAATCCCAACTCTAAAAACAAAAATGACAGGAGACAACAATTACTGTTCCTTAGTATCTCTTAATATCAATGGACTCAATTCCCCAATAAAAAACATAGACTATCAGACTGGCTGCACAAACAGGACACAACGTTTTGCTGCTTACAAGAAACACACCTCAGGAAAAAAGACAGACACTACCTCAGAGTGAAAGGTTGGAAAACAATTTTCCAAGCAAACGGTTCAGGGAAAAAAGCTGGTGTAGCCATTCTAATATCGAATAAAACAGACTTTCAACCCAAAATTATCAAAAAAGACAAAGAGGGGCACTTCATACTCATCAAAGGCAAAAATCTTCCAAGAGGAACTCTCAATCCTGAATATCTATGCTCCAAATGCAAGGGCAGCCGCTTTCATTAAAGAAACTTTAGTAAAGCTCAAAACACACATTGCATCTCACACAATAATAGTGGGAGACTTCAACACCCCACTCTCATCAATGGACAGATCCTGGAAACAGAAACTAAACAGAGACTCAGTCAAACTAANAAGTCTCTGAAGAAAGAAATTGAGGAAGATCTCAGAAGATGGAAGGATCTCCCATGCTCATGGATTGGCAGAATCAATATAGTAAAAATGGCTATCTTGCCAAAAGCTATCTACAGATTCAATGCAATCCCCATCAAAATTCCAACTCAAATTTTCAAGGATCTAGAAAAGACAATTAGCAAGTTCATCTGGAATAACATAAAACCTAGACTAGCAAAAACTCTTCTCAACACTAAGAGAACCTCTGGTGGAATTACCATGCCTGACCTCAAGTTGTACTACAGGGCAATCATTATAAAAACTGCATGGTAATGATACAGCAACAGAGAGGTAGATCAATGGAATAGGATCAAAGACCCAGAAATGAATCCACACACCTATGGTCACCTGATCTTTGACAAGGGAGCTAAAACTATCCAATGGAAAAAAGACAGCCTTTTCAACAAATGGTGCTGGCACAACTGGCACTTATCATGTAGAAGACTGGGAAATGATCCATTCTTATCTCCATGTACGAAGGTCAAGTCTAAGTGGTTGAAGGATCTCCACATAAAACCAGAGACCCTGAAACTTATAGAGGAGAAAGTGGGGAAAAGCCTTGAAGATATGGGCACTGGGGAAAAATTCCTGAATAGGACAGCCAAGGCTTGTGCTGTAAGATCAAGAATTGACACATGGGACCTCATAAAGTTGCAAAGTTTCTGTAAGGCAAAAGATACTGTCAACAAGACAAAAGGGCCACCAACAGATTGGGAAAGGATCTTTAACAATCCTAAATCAGATAGGGGACTGATATCCAATATATATATAAAGAACTCAAGAAGGTGGACACCAGAAAATCAAATATCCCCATTAAAAAGTGGGCACAGAGTTAAACAAAGAATTCCCACGAGGAATACCGAATGGCTGAGAAGCACCTGAAAAAATGTTCAACATCCTTAATCATCAGGGAAATGCAAATCAAAACAACACTGAGATTTTTCCTCACACCAGTCAGAATTGCTAAGTTCAAAAATTCAGGTGACAGCAGATGATGGCAAGGATGTGGAGACTTCTCACGAGAAACTATGAAAGCCAGAAGATCCTGGACAGATGTTTTACAAACACTAAGAGAACACAAATGCCAGCCCAGGCTGCTATACCCAGCAAAACTCTCAATTATCATAGATGGAGAAACCAAAGTTTTCTGTGACAAAACCAAATTCACAAAATCTCATTCCTGAATCCAGCTCTTCAAAGGATAATAACGGAAAAACCCCAATACAATGATGGAAATTCTGCCCTAGGAAAATCAAGAAAGTAATCCTTAAACAAACCTAAAAGAAGACAGCCACAAGAACAGAATCCCAACTCTAACAACAAAAATAATAGGAAACAACAATTACTTTTCCTTAATATCTCCTAATATCAATGGACTCAATTCCCCAATAAAAAGACATAGACTAACAGACTGGCTACATAAACAGGACCTAACATTTTGCTGCTTACAGGAAACCTATCTCAGGGAAAAAGACTGACACTACCTCGGAGTGAAAGACTGGGAAACAATTTTCCAAGCAAAGAGTCTGAAGAAACAAGCTGGAGTAGCCATTCTCATATCGAATAAAATTGACTTTCAACCCAAAGTTATGAAAAGAGACAAGGAGAGGCACTTCATACTCATCAAAGGTAAAATCTTCCAAGTTGAACTCTCAATTCTGAATATCTATGTTCCAAACGCAAGGGAAGCCACATTCATTAAAGGAACTTTAGTAAAGCTCAAAGCACACATTGCACCTCACACAATAATAGTGGGAGACTTCAACTCCTCACTCTCATCAATGGACAGATCCTGGAAATAGAAACTAAACAGAGACATGGTGAAACAAACAAGTTATGAAACAAAAGGTTTTAACAGATATCTACAGAACATTTTATCCTAAAACTAAAGAATAGACCTTCTTCTCAGCACCTCATGGTACCTTCTCCAAAATTGAGCATATAATTGGTCAAAAACAGGCCTCAACAGATACAAAATATTGAAATTATCCCATGCATCCTATCAGATCACCATGGATTAAAGCTGATTTTCAATAACAACATAAATACTACAAAGCCAACATTCACATGGAAACTGAACAACATTCTCCTCAATGATACCTTGGTCAAGGAAGAAATAAAGAAAAAATTAAAGACTTTGGGAGTTTAATGAAAATGAAGCCATGACATAACCAAAAAAATGGGACACAATGAAAGCATTCCTAAGAGGAAAACTCATAGCTCTGAGTGTGTCCAAAAAGAAACTAGAGAGAACATACACTAGAAACTTGACAGCACACCTAAAAGCTCTAGAACATATGAAAGCAAATTCACCCAAAAGGAGTAGACAGCAGGAAATAATCAAACTCAGGGGTGAAATCAACCAAGTGGAAACTAAAAGAACTATTCAAAGAATCAACCAAACCAGTAGCTGGTTCTTTGAGAAATCAACAAGATATCCTTAGCCAGACTAACTAGAGGGCACAGGGACAGCATACTAATTAACAAAATCAAAAATGAAAAGGGAGACATAACAACAGATCCTGAGGAAATAAAAAACACCATCAGATCCTTCTACAAAAGGCTATACTGAACAAAACTGGAAAACCTGGATGAAATGGACAATTTTCTATACAAATACCAGGTACCAAAGATAAATCAGGATCAGGTTAATGATATAAACTGTCCTATATCCCCTAAAGAAATAGAAGCAGTCATTAATAGTCTCCCAAACAAAAATAAGCCCAGGACCAGATGGGTTTAATGCAGAGTTCTATCAGACCTTCAAAGAAGACCTAATTCCAGTTCTTCTCAAACTATTCCACAAAATAAAAACAGAAGGTACTCTAACCAATTCATTCTATGAAGCCACAATTACTCAGATACCTAAACCACATAAAGACACAACAATGACAGAGAACTTCAGACCAATTTTCCTTATGAATATCGAAGCAAAAATACTCAATAAATTTCTCACTAACCGAATCTAAGAACACATCAAATCAATCATCCATCATGACTAAGTAGGCTTCATTCCAGAAAATCCATAATGGTTTAATATACAGAAATCTATCAATGTAATCCACTATATAAACAAACTAAAAGACAAAAACCACATGATCATCTCGATAGATGTTGAGAAAGCTATTGACAAAATTCAACACCCCTTCATGATAAAGGTCTTGGAAAGAGCAGGAATTCAAGGCCCATACCTAAACATAATAAAAGCAATCTACAGCAAACCAGTAGCCAACATCAAAGTAAATGGAGAGTAGCTGGAAGCAATTCTACTAAAATCAGGGACTATACAAGGCTGCCCACTTTCTGCCTACCTATTTAATATAGTATTTGAAGTCCTAGCCAGAGCAATTTGACAACAAAAGGAGGTAAAGTGGATACAAATTAGAAAGAAAGAAGTCAAAATATCATTATTTGTAGATGATATGATAGTATATATAAGTGACCCTAAAAATTCCACCAGAGAACTCCTAAACCTAATTAATAATAATAAAAAAAAACTTGAGTGCAATAGCTGGATATAAAATTAACTCAACAAAATCAATGGTGTTTCTCTACACAAAGGATAAACATGCTGAGAAAGAAATTAGGAAAGCAACACCCTTCACAATAGTAACAAATAATATCAAATACTTGGTGTGACTCAAACTAAGGAACTAAAAGATCTGTATGATAAGAACTTCAAGTCTCTGAAGAAAGAAATTGAAGAAGATCTCAGAAGACGGAAAGATCTCCCATGCTCATGGATTGGCAGGATCAATATAGTCAAAATTGCTATCCTGCTGAAAGCAATCTACAGATTCAATGCAATCCCCATTAAAATTCCAACTCAATTATTCACTGAGTTAAAAAGTGCAATTTGCTAATTCATCTGGAATAACAAAAAACCTAGGATAGCAAAAACTCTACTCAATGATCGAAGAATCGCTGGTGGAATCACCATGCATCACCTAAAGCTATACTACAGAGCAATTGTGATTAAAAACTGCATGGTACTGGTATAGCAACAGACAGGTAGACCAATGGAATAGAATTGAAGACCCAGAAATGAACCCACACAACTATGGTCATTTGATCTTTGACAAGAGATCTAAACACATCCAGTGGAAAAAGAGCATTTTTCAACAAATGTTGCTGGCACAACTGGCAGTTATCATGTAGAAGAATGGGAATTGATCCATTCTTATCTCCTTGAACTAAGGCCAAGTCTAAGTGGATCAAGGAACTCCACATAAAACAAGAGACACTGAAATTTATAGAGGAGAAAGTGGGGAAAAATCTAAAAGATATGGACACAGGGGGAAAATTCATGAATAGAACACCAATGGATTGTTCTGTAAGATCAAGAATTGATAAATGGGACCTCATAAAATTGCAAAGCTTCTGTAAGGCAAAAGACAATGTCAATAAGAAAAAAGAAGTCACCAACAGATTGGGAAAAGATTTTTACTAATCCTAAACCAGATAGGGGACTAATATCCAATATATATAAGGAACTTAAGAAGGTGGGCTCCAAGCTAGGCATGGTGGCGCACGCCTTTAATCCTAGCACTCCGGAGGCAGAGGCCGGTAGATTTCTGAGTTTGAGACCAGCCTGGTCTACAAAGTGAGTTCTAGGACAACCAGGGCTATCCAGAGAAATCCTGTTTTGAAAAAAAAAAAAAAAAAAAAAAAAGGTAGGCTCCAGAAAATCAAATAACCCCATTCCAAAATGGGGCACAAGCAAAACAAAGAATTCTCAACTGAGGAATATCGAATGGCTGAGAAGCACCTGAAAAAAATGTTCAACATCCTTAATCATCAGGGAAATGGAAATCAAAACAACCCTGAGATTTTTCCTCACACCAGTCAGAATTGCTAAGATCAAAAATTCAGGTGACAGCAGATGATGGCAAGGATGTGGAGAAAGAGAAACACTACTCCATTGTTGGTGGGATTGCAAGCTTGTACAACCACTCTAGAAGTCAGTCTAGCAGTTCCTTGGAAAATTGGACATAGTAATTCCGGAGGATCAAGCAGTACATCTCCTGGGCATATATCCAGAAGATGTTCCAACTGGTAATAAGAACACATGCTCCACTATGTTCATAGCAGACTTATTTATAATAGCCAGAAGCTGGAAAGAGCCCAGATGTCCCTCAACAGAAGAATGGGATAGAGAAAATGTGGTATATTTACACAATGGTGTATACTCAGCTATTAAAAACAATGTATTTATGAAATTCTTAGGCAAATGGATAGATCTGGAGGATATCATGCTGAGTGATGTAACCCAATCACAAAAGAACACACATGATATGCTCTCACTGATAAGTGGATATTAGCCCAGGAACTTAGGTTATCCAATATACAATTTGCAAAACACAAGAAAATCAAGAAGGAAGAGCACAATGTGGATACTTCACTCCTTCTTAGAATGGGGAACAAAATAACCATGGAAGGAGTTAAAGACAAAGTTTGAAGCAGAGCCTGAAGGAATGACCATCCTGGGACTGTCCCACTTGGGGATCCACCCCATAAACAACCACTGGGCCCAGTCACTAGGCAGTTGCCAACAAGAGCCTGCTGTCTAGAGCCTGATATAGCTGTCTCTTGTGAGGCTCTGCCAGTGCCTGGCAAATACATAAGTGGATGCTTACAGTCATCCATTGGATGGAGCACAAGGTCCCCAATGAAGGAGCCAGAGAAATACACAGGGAGCTGAAGGGGTCTGAAGTCCCATAGGAGGAACATCAATGTTAACTATCCAGTATGCCCAGAGATCCTTAGAACTATACCACCAGTCAAAGAAAACACATGGTGGAACTTGTGGCTCTAGGTATATATGTAGCAGCATATGGCCTAGTAGGTCATCAATAGAAGGAAAGGCCCTTAGTCCTGTGAAGGTTCTGTGTGCCAGTATAGGAGAATGCCAGGGCCAGGAATGGGAGTGTGTGAGTTGGGGAGCATGGGAGAGGGGATTTTTAGAGGGAAAACTAGGAAAGGGGATAACATTTGAAATGTAAATAAAGAAAATATCCAATGAAAAAAAAACAGCTGTAGGACATTGCTGGTAGGATTCTTGGGGTTGTTTACGGGTACTATCAAATCATCCACAAATAAGGATATGCTGTCGACTTCTTTTCCACTTTTGTCTCCTAAATCTTATTTTCCTGTATAATTTCTCTGGTCAGAACTTCAAATGCTATATATAATAAATAGGGAGAAAGTGGACATGCAAGTCTTATTTGTGGTTTTAGTACAATTAGTTGAAGTTTCCTTTTAGTTTGATGTTGGTTATTGGCTTGCTGTATATTGCTTTGATTATGTTTAGGTATGTGCCTTGTATCTGTGATCTCTCTAATATTTTTAACATGAAGGGCTGTTGGGTTTTTTCTAAGGCTTTTCAGCATTTAATGTGATGATTATGTAAATTTTTCATTCAGCTTGTTTATATTGTGGACTATGTTGATGAATTTTACTATATTGAACCATCTTTGCATTCCTTGGATGAAGCTTAGTTGGTCTTGATGGATGATTGTGTTGTGGTTCATTGAGTGTTTATTCATCAACGTTCACAAGAAAAATCAGTTTGGCAGGGTGTGGTGGTGTATGCCTTTAATCCCAGCACTTGGGAGGCAGAGGCAGGCAGATTTCTGAGTTCAAGGTCAGCCTGGTCTACAGAGTGAGTTCCAGGACAGCCAGGGCTACACAGAGATACCCTGTCTCAAAAACAAAAACAAAAACAAAAACAAAAAACAAACAAACAAAAAAAGAAAAATCAGTTTGAAATGCTCCTTCTTGTTGACTCTTCCTATGGTTTAGGAATCAGGGTGACTGTCTTCATATAATGAGTGTATCAGTATCCCTCCTGTTTCTATTTTGGGGAATAGTTTGAGGAGTATTGGATATAGCTCTTCTTTAAAATCTGATAGAACGCTTTACTAAAACCATCTGACCCTGTTTCCCCCCACTCCCCTTGGGAGACTGCTTCTATATATATAATAGAACAGCAAGGGCTTATGCTGTAAGATCAAGAATTGACAAATGGGACCTCATAAATTTGCAAAGCTTCTGGAAGGCAAAAGATACTGTCAATAAGACAAAAAAAGAAAAAAGAAAAGAAAAAAAAAAGACAAAAAAAAAAAGCTACCAACAGATTGGGAAAGGATCTTTACCAATCCTAAATCTGATAGGGGACTAATATTCAATATATATAAAGAACTCAAGAAGGTGGACAACAGAAAATCAAATAACCCCATTTAAAAATGGGGCACAGAGCTAAACAAAGAACTCTCAACTGAGGAATACTGAATGGCTGAGAAGCACATGAAAAAATGTTCAACATCCTTAATAATCAGGGAAATGCAAATCAAAACAACCCTGAGATTCCACCTCACACCAGTCAGGATGGCTAAGATAAAAAAATTCAGGTGACAGCAGATGCTGTTGTGGATGTGGAGAAACAGGAACACTCCTCCATTGTTGGTGGGATATTTTGCTATTCTTATGTTTCTTAATTTAAAAGGCTTCTCTGAAAGCTAGAACTGGCATAGCAAAAAACTAGTGTAACCAAGATGCCATGATCTCTTATGAAGATGGTATTGAATATAAAATATATCATGAATATTGCCAGCAAGTAGATATGCACATGGTAAAGAAAATTACATTGTTCTGCTGTCTGGAGTAAAGTTCCTGATAGGTCTGAGGAGGTGTAAGCCTCTGTAACTATATTCCTTCACTTCGTAGAGGAGTACATAAGACCTAGGCTTCTGGTGAACTAGGATCTAGGGTAACATAAAAAGGCATTATCAAGGAAATCAAGATTACCATTCATTAAACAGGAAGCAGTCATGGCTAGGCATATGCAGCAAATTAAAGAAAGCAGTAAGAAGGTATCCTGAAGAAACCATGTTGTATCAACACTTGTAGAAAAGTTTCTAGCAGTGAAGGGTGACATATGCTACCTTAAGTAGTTTTATGAACACATATATCTTAGTCTGATTTCTGTTGCTATCTTAAAATACCAGAACATAAAGCATCCAGTGAAAGAAAGAGCTTGTTTCTATTCACAGGTCCAGATTACAGTCCATTATTGCAGGGAAGTGACAGCAAAGGAAACTTTAGACATCCAGTCACATCACACTCCAGGGCCAACACCAAGAAAATGAGTGCATATTTGATTAGCTCCTGATTTGCTTGCTTGCACTCAGCATGACTTCCTGCAGATACAGTTATGGACAGTGTGCCTGAATTATGATGCCACCCACAATGCTCTTTCCCCATCAAGACACCCCAATGTAGATAAACTGTACATTGAGGTTCCCTTCTCAATGATTCTATGTTGTGTCAAGTTGGTAAACAAAGCTTGTCATCAAGGCATAATTATTATACAATTTGTTGAAATAAAACTTTTTGTTGCTTGAGAAAACAGCTTTTATAATCTCCTCTACAATAAAAGAGAACAGACTAGGGAGATGTAGCCACCTGTTAAGAAGATGGTAGTTATGAGACTGTACCAGAGTGTTCTTGTTCTACTTCCCCATCTACACATGTCATTGTGGAAATGGTTGCTGTACCATAGAGCACAGAAATACATTGCATCATCCTCAACCTGGGCCCCTGTGATGGTAAGGGCAGCCTTGTCTCCAATCAGGGAGCCTGAGAATCTGGCAGGAACACCTGGAGCTCGGTTGCTGGTACCACCTATTAGACCAGTGAATAAATGATCTGGTTTTCCTTGGACCCAGTTGGCATAGTTATTGGTTGTAACAGCCCCAGTACTTGAGCGACAGGTGAGTATGACTGTTCCACCAGGTGATGTGGTGAGTGCAGGTTCCTGAGTCACAACAGCCTGGGAAATGGCCCCTGCAAACAGGTGAGAAATCCAGTCATCAGTAGCAAATCAGAGACAAGATGTGCATTGTTGCATACCCACTGCAGTGTAGAAAGGCTGCTGACCTGAGCAGAGAGCCAGGAGAGAGACTAAAACTGAAGTCCAGGCCATAATTCACAAACCAGGTCTATTCTTTTCAAGATTGGTCAACAGCAGCCAGTGAGACAGACATAATATAACTCTTAGTATGGGCTGGGCTGGGCTAAATGCAAATTACCTTCATTTACAGGTTTATTATAAGCTGTCATGTGAACATACTACACTGACACAAGTAAATGGTCACATGTTACTAAGAATAGAGGTCAGGGGCATTAATCAACAGTTATTCATGCTTATTCAGAATCATAAACATCCACTATCAATATTCTAGAGTGAGAATAATAATGAAAATAATGTTTTACCACATGTTGCCCTATGCAGAGCATTACAAATATGCAGGCCAATGTAAAAGAATGAATAAGGAGAAAAAAGCAATGTTATTATAGAGTTTCCAGTAAGTACATTAATTATGGAAAAGTGACTTATAATGCGTTTGTTCATCCCAATGATCACTTCATGGAAGAAGATTAATGTGTATATTATAATGAGTCTAAATCTGGAAAATGATATAATTATAAAGATTGATTGAGAAATGGACTGAAAAGGGCAGAGAGTGCCTAGGTTTTAAAGACTCTAGGTCCCTGATGCACTAATAGGGGTAGCATGCATTTTAAATAGTCCATTTTAGAATTAACACAAATAATTTAAACAGAGTATCATTCTGTTCCAGCTCAACAATGCAATAATACTTGGTAGAAATAGTCACAGTTCAGAGACGTTAATGTGTATATAGCAACAAAAACTCCCTAGTATATCTATATAAAGTTGCCCTGAAAAGATTGGAAAGGGCCAACTGCATACAAAGACTAACTGATAACTGTGTTTTGGAATCACCATGACAATATTTAAAAAACATTATTTCTTTGTGTATGTGCATGTTTTGTAAAAATAGGATGAAGTTTCAAGTAACAAAGCAGACTGGATCTATTTGTAAAATGGATGGATGTGGAAGGGAAAACGTAGGGTAACAGAATCTAACCTTTCATTTTGTTAAATATGTATGTCTATCTGTTCTAGCATTCTCAAAATCAGTTTTTAATATAAATTATATGTGTATGTGTACATTTTATCTGCAACATGGGCATATATTTGAGAACAAATCTTGCTTACAAAACTTGTTTAAAATATATCATAATAATGTAATTCTGAAAATATTAATAAGGCCATGTTTATATTAGAACCTCTGCATAGAAGAGTAATGAAATATGGTCATCAAACTGAATTGTGATGTATATTTCTCACATTTTCTTTTTGTACACATGTGATTCATGAACATTTCTATGACAATGTCAATATTTGGTGTTAGGATCTTGAAACTGTCAAGAAAGTACTGTTTGAGTATGGGAGAAACATAGGAACTATTCCCAAGACAATTAGAGCTAACCTTGTCAAGCAGAAATTAAATTTAAATGTGGAGTGGAAAATGAGATTTAAATAAAAAAGAAAAATGTTTACTGGTAAGATCAACAGGGGATCAGTGTGGATGATCATGGAAATAGCAGAGCTTCCAGAACTCAGTGATTAGGGGGCTGGAATTGACTTGGGTATGGACACAGACAGGTGTCCATATCTTTTTTCCAGCCTTCACAGGAAGAAGAATGTGTACTTCTATCCACTTCTTGATATTTGATATTGAATAATTCCATCAGTTTGGGATTGAGTGAATTCAGAAGTTTTGGGGAAAGAAACTGTACTTGAACAGTAGGGCAATGGACAGCGGCTGAATGCTGGAGTTCTCTATACCTCAACAAGATAGACATTGTAGTCAGCTGAGTACCCATAACTTGGCAAAGACCATGAGAAAATACCCAGTTGAGATCAAAATAGGTGTTCCTAGGTATTCCTGGTCCAGGTGTGCAATGCGCAGTAGGAATTGAGATCTGCAAATATACATATCTCCCTCTGCCTCGAGGGAAGAGCAGAAGGAAAGGCAAACACAAGACACAGATGGAGGGACACTGATCCTTACTTTACAGTGGGCTGGCTCTGCTTCTTGTCTCATTGTATCCATACTTCTTGCCAGAACCAGTCTTCTCTATAAATATGTTTTCATCCATGATTAACTCACTCTTCTCTCAAAAGTATTGTTGATGGCTCTCTCTCTCTCTCTCTCTCTCTCTCTCTCTCTCTCTCTCACACACACACACACACACACACACACACTCACTCACACACACACACACACACTTAGTAAGATGGAGTTTGATTTTTGTCCTGGGAACCAGTCAGAACCAGTACCAGCGGAGCAAGGTATAGGTCTGTTTAATATACTTGCAGACTTGAGAAGATGCAACCTTCTTAATTAGTGAGCAAATAGCATCTCTTCTGTGCCAAGATTTCTTTGAGTAAATGGTCCATAATAATTCATTTACTGCAAACCAGGACTGTGACACAGGCACAAGGAGCACAGTCATCATGTCCAAGGAGATATTTTCAGCTCCCATAATCTCTGACTGAATTAAAACATTCATAGTCCAATTTCTAACTTTTGTGGATCTGATATGCTGTGTGTAATTCTATAACCTCTTACTATCAAGATGCTCTTCCCTGTGAACTATATCTACTGTGGATTATGTAAGCATGAGCTGTAAAGCCTTTCTAGCACCTTGTTTCACTGTGAGAGTCAGACTAAAGGAGGCCCTGTGTTTTTTCTGATGGATTCCCCCCTGGATGGAATCCTGTAACACTGTAAGGGGCCAATGAGCAACTGTACGTGGTTCAGTGAATTTTAAGATGTGGTCTCTGAAGACTTCTGAGAATAGTCACAGCACCCTCTAGTGGCTTTATTATTCTCATTTGTTCATTTAACCACTCTTACTGTACTAGGCAACTCTACAGTTATTTCCCAAGCTATTAAGCATTACATTTTCCTCTTCAATTATTTCAGTTTATATTTTGTTTCAGAAATTAGTCCCATTTTTTGTACATTGATTTCAATGTTTTGGGGATTTATCTTTATTTAAGTGCTTTGACAAAACACAAGTAATGATTTTCATGACTGAAAGACGAAATTATTGATTTTGAGCATCATATGTACAGGTTACTTTAGTGAGAATCATACTTAAGACTTAAAAGAATGTGGGAAAACACCTCACACCAGTAAGAATGGCTAAGATCAAAAATTCAGGTGACAACAGTTGCTGGCGTGGATGTGGAGAAAGGGGAACACTCCTCCATTGTTGGTGGGAATGTAAGCTGGTTCATCCACTCTGGAAATCAGTCTGGCGGTTCCTCAGAAAATTGGCCATAGTACTACAGGAAGATCCTGCAATACCTCTACTGGGCATATATCCAGAAGATATTCCATCTGGTAACAAGGACACATGTTCCACTATGTTCATAGCAGCCTTATTCATAATAGCCAGAAACTGGAAAGAACCCAGATGTCCCTCAACAGAGGAATGGATACAAAAAAATTGGTATATTTACACAATGGAGTACTACTCAGCTATTAAANGAGCTCATGTCTCTAGCTGCATATATAGAAGAGGGTGGCCTAGTTGGCCATCAGTGGGAAGAGAGGCCCCTTGGTTATGCAGACTTTATATGCCCCAATACAGGGGAACGCCGGGGCCAAGGGGTGGGAGCGGGTGGGTAGGGGAGCAGGGCCGGGAGGGGGGAGGATACAGGGAACTTTCTGGATAACACTTGAAATGAAGAAAATATCTAATAAAAGTTGAAAAAAAAAGAATGTGGGAAAACAAAAAATCCAAGATTGGGGTTAATGTATCACAGATCATGGATCATGTATTAGTTACTAGTGACCAAATTTCATATGCTGTGTCCAGAATTATTGCCAAAATTTAACATTATGTGACATTTTATAATGACAACTAACCTCAGAAGACATAATGGAAGTTCTTATGTGTCTTCAACTTGATAGGTCTTGTTTCCTCTGCAAAATAAGCCAATTCAATTTAGAGGAGGGTTATGTGTTTACAGTAGAATGGAAGACTTAGAGGAGACTAAATACCCCAATTTTCTGGCATTTTCTAGGACTCTTAGTTCATTGCCTATGTTTAAAATCAATTTTCATGAATTCTTGCTTTGGGGAAGTAGGGACATTTACTGGGGAAATATTTTAGCACTCCTAACCACTACACTTTGAAAAAAAGTATGAAGTCTCTGCTCCTCACAGCCTTAACTGTAAATAAGGCTTGCTAATCATTTTGTTAGTTGATAAATTATGACACTTAGAGAATTAAAGTTAATGTGGTAGTGTCTTTATTCCAGAGCTTACACTGTGTACATGGTATGTAGTTACTGTCAATATCTTATAATATTTCCTTGCTTGAAGGGATCAAAGTTTCAGCATATGAAATCACTCTATGTAGGAAGACGGAGAATAAGGAAGGAGAGAGACATCATGAGCACCAACTTTTTACTGTAATGTTCATAAGTAGCATAGGGCATGTATGATCCCACTTTGGGTTCAATTATTTACAGTGGGACAAAATATATTTCAAGCAGGTACAGAATTTTTTCTACCTGTGAAGAAACCCAGATGTAAACTATGTGTTGCTTTTGCCAAAGCCTTTGTCAGTTAATATTTAAGATATTCATCACAATATTGTCTAGTAACTAAAAACTAGAATCAATATTGAAATGCAATCAGAATAATTATGGCAGGTACTTCCTGTAGTCATACGTTTTTCCAATTATGTTTGTTGTAAGGTCTTGGTGTTGGTGGTATTGGTGTTGGTGTGTGTGTGTGTGTGTGTGCGCATGTGTCTATGTGTGTTTGTGTCTAATGTGAGGAGGATTGTAGCCCAAATTTTCTGAAATTTCTGTATGTGTGTCATTGATATATAAAATAGGTTTTGGTTTTGTGTTTATTTTCAATCATTCCATTATGCTGAAATTATTTATCAGCTCCAAAATGCTTGTGGAGTGTTTAGAGTATCTTATACAAAAAAATTATCACCTGAAAATAGAGTTACCTTTATGTCGTTTGACATTCATAACCCTTTTATTACCTTCCATTAACTTATTGTTTTAGAGAATATTATAAGTAATAAATTGAACAATAGTGCCAATCCTTCAGTAGTTTCAACATCCTTCTTTTTTCCCCTATTGGTGGAAGTGCTTTGAATTTCCCCCATATGTTTCTTATACTGAAGTATACACCTTTCATCCCTAGGCCTTGTACATATTTTACAAAATGTCAAATTGGTCCTTATCTATCACATGGGAGATCTGAACCTCAATAATGTGAATGAATTACTTAATGCTGGGGATTACAGATATGATTACATTAGGGTAAATGTGTAGTTGCCAAAAAAAAAAAAAAGATTTCATGGTGCAATGAAATATGTAAGCAGGCAGCCCATCCAGAGCATTAGGCAAATTTTTGGGATCTATAGAAGTGTCAGAATAATAATGTACAGAATATTTAAAACCAGAAAACTAAATGCCAAGAACACAAGTAAGCAAGTTGAAAATGTACTTAGCTCTATGGAGATTTAATGTGCCAGCATTGGGTGCTACACAGAAGGGCCTCCACTTCTTAGAGGATATAGACAGGGGAGTGGGGAAAGAGATTGTGTGAGGGATGGACCAGGAAAGTTGGGTTAGCAACTAAGATTTTAAGTGAATAAATAAATAAATAATAGGAAAAAAGTAAAATGGCTATATTGCCTAAAGCAATCTACAGATTCAATGCAATCCCCATAAAAATTCCAACTCAATTCTTCACCTAGTTAGAAAGGGCAATTTGCAAATTCATCTGGAATAACAGAAAACCTAGGATAGCAAAAATTATTCTCAATGATAAAAGAACCTCTGGTGGAATCACCATGCCTGACCTCAAGCTGTACAACAGAGTAATTGTGATAAAAACTGCATGGTACTGGTACAGTGACAGACAGGTAGATCAATGGAATAGATTGAAGACCCAGAAATGAATCCATATACCTATAGTCACTTGATTTTTGACAAGGGAGCTAAAACCATCCAGTGGAAAAAAGACAGCATTTTCAACAGATGGTCCTGGCATAACTGGAGATTATCATGTAGAAGAATGTGATCCATTCTCATCTCCTTGTACTAAGGTCAAATCTAAGTGGATCAAAGAACTCCACATAAAACCAGAGACACTGAAAACTTATAGAGGAGGAATTGGGAAAAGCCTCAAAGATATGGGCACAGGGGAAAATTCCTGAATAGAACAGCAATGGCTTGTGCTGTAGGATCAAGAATTGACAATTGGGACCTCATAAAATTGCAAAGCCTCTGTAAGGCAAAAGACATTGTCAATAAGACAAAAAGGCCATCAACAGATTGGGAAAGGATCTTACCAATCCTAAATCAGATAGGGGACTAATATCCAATATATACAAAGAACTCAAGAAGATAGGCTCCAGAAAACCAAATAAACTTATTAAAATTAGGTTACAGAGAATTCTCAACAAAGGAATTCTGAATGGCTGAGAAGCACCTGAAAAAATGTTCAACATCCTTAATCATCAGGGAAATGCAAATCAAAACAACCCTGATATTCCACTTCACACCTGTCAGAATGGCTAAGATAAAAAATACAGGTGACAGCAGATGCTGGCAAGGATGTAGAGAAAGAGGGACATTCCTCCAATGCTGGTGGGATTGCAAACTGGTACAACCACTCTGGAAATCAGTCTGGCAGTTACTCAGAAAATTGGACATAGTACTACTGTAAGATCCAGCAATACCTCTCCTGGACATATACCCAGAAGATGTTCCAACTTGTAATAAAGACACATGCTCCACTATGTTCTAGCAGCCTTATTTAAAATAACCAGAAGCTGGAAAGAACCCAGATGTCCCTCAAGAGAGGAATGGATGCAGAAAATGTAGTACATTTACACAATGGAGTACTAATCAGCTATTAATAACAGTGAATTTATGAAATTCTTAGGCAAATGAATGGATCTGGAGTATATCTGATTTTCAGAGTGGTTGTACCAGATTGCAATCCAACCAGTAATGGAGGAGTGTTCCTTTTTCTCCTCACCAGCACCTGCTTTCACCTGAGTTTTTAAACTCAGCCATTCTTACTGGTGTGAAGGAGAATCTCATGGTTGTTTTTATTTGTATTTCCCTGATGATTAAGTATGTTGAACATTTTTTAGGAGCTTCTCAGTCATTCAGTATTCCTCAGATGAGAATTCTTTGTTTAGCTCTGTACCCCATTTTTAATGGGGTTATTTGGTATTTTGGAGTCCAACTTCTTGATTTCCTTATATATATTGGATATTAGCCCCATATAGGATTTGTAAACGGTAAAGATATTTTCTATATTTGTTGCTTTTCCTTTTGTCTTATTGACAGTGTCCTTTGCTTTACAAAAGCTTTGAAATTTTTTGAGGTCATATTTGTAGATTCTTGATCTTACAGCACAAGCCATTTGTGTTCTGTTCAGATTTTCTCTTCCAGATTTTCTCTTCTATACATCAGTGTCTCTGGTTTTACATAGAGTTACTTGATCCACTTAGACTTGAGCTTTGTACAAGGAGAAAAGAGTGGATCAATTCGCATTCTTCTACATGATAACCGCCAGTTGAGACAGCACCATTTGTTGAAAATTCTGTCTTTTCTCCAGTGGATGATTTTAACTCCTTTGTCAAAGATCAAGTGACCATAGGTGTGTGGATACATTTCTAGGTCTTCAATTCTATTCCATTAATTTACCTGTCTGTTGCTGTACCAGTACCATGCAGTTGTTTATGTTTTTGTTTTTGTTTTTACTTTTATCACAATTGCTCTGTAGTACAGCTTGAGGTCAGGGATGGTGATTCCACCAGAGGTTCTTTTATAGCTGAGAATAGTTTTTACTGTCCTAGGTTTTCTGTTATTCCAGATGAATTTGCAAATGCCTTTTTTAACTCTATGAAGAACTGAGTTGGAATTTTTATGGAGATTGCATTGAATCTCTAGATTGCTTTCTGCAAGATAGCCATTTTTACTATATTAATCCTGCCGAACCACGAGCATGGGAGATCTTTCCATCTTTTGAGATCTTCTTCGATTTCTTTCTTCAGAGACTTGAAGTTTTTATCATAAAGATCTTTCATTTCCTTATATAGAGTCACACCAAGGTATTTTTTATTATTGGTGACTATTGCCAAGGGTGTTGTTTGCCTAATGTTTCTCAGCCTGTTTATCCTCTGTGTAGAGAACGGCCATTGATTTGTCTGAGTTAATTTTATAGCAAGCTACTGCACTGAAGCTGTTTATCAGGTTTAGGTGTTCTGTGGTTGAATTTTTAGGGTCATTTATATATACTATCGTATCATCTGCAAATAGTGTTATTTTGACTTCTTCCTTTCTAATTTGTATCATCTTGATCTCCTTTTTTGTGTAATTACACTGGATAGGACTTTGAGTACTATATTTTATAGGTAGGGAGAAAGTGGGCAGCCTTGTCTAGTCCCTGATTTTAGTGGAATTGTGTCAAGCTTCTCTACATTTACTTTGATGATGGCTACTGGTTTGCTGTATATTACTTTTATTATGTTTAGGTAGTTGACTTGAATTCTTGATTTTTCCAAGACTTTTATCATGAATGCGTGTTGGATTTTGTCAAATGCTTTCTCAACATCTAAGGAGATGATCATGTGGTTTTTGTCTTTGAGTTTGTTTATATAGTGGATTACATTGATGGATTTCCGTATTTAAACCATCCCTGCATCCCTAGAATGAAGCCTACTTGATTGTGATGTATGATCATGTTGATGTGTTCTTAGATTTATTCATAGTTGAAGTCTCACACTTATTGTGTGAGGTGCAATGTATGCTTTGAACTTTACTATAGTTTCTTTAATGAATGTGGCTGCCCTTGCACTTGGAGCATAGATATTCAGAATTGAGAGTTCATCTTGAAAGATTTTACCTTTGATGAGTATGAAGTGCCCCTCCTTGTCTTTTTTTGATAACTTTGTGTTGGAAGTCAATTTTATTTGATATTAGAATGGCTACTCCAGCTTGTTTCTTCAGACCATTTGCCTGGAAAATTGTTTCCCAGCCTTTTACTCAGAGGTAGTGTCTATCTTTTTCCCTGAGGTGGGTTTCCTGTAAGGAGCAAAATATTGGGTCCTGTTTATGTAGCCAGTCTGTGAGTTTATGTCTTTTTATTTGGGAATTGAGTCTGTTGATATTAAGCGATATTAAGGAAAAGTAATTGTTGCTTCCTTTAGTTGTTGTTAGTTTTGGGATGCTGTTCTTTCGGCTTTCTTAGGTTTGTTGAATGATTACTTTCTTGCTTTTTCTAGGGCATAATTTCTCTCTTTGTGTTGGTGTTTTCCCTTTATTATCCTTTGAAGGTCTGGATTCGTGGAAACATATTGTATGGATTTAATTTTGTCATGGAATACTTTGACTTCTCCATCTATGATAATTGAGAGTTTTGCTGGGTATAGCAGCCTGGGCTGGCCTTTTGTTTTCTTAGGGTCTGTATAACAATTGTCCAGAATCTTCTGTCTTTCATAGTCTCTGGTGAGAAGTCTGGTGTGTAACTCTTATAGGTCTGCCTTTTAATGTTACTTGATCTTATTCACTTACTGCTTTTAATATTCTATCTTTGTTTAGTTCATTTGTTGTTCGGATTATTATTTGTTGGGAGGAATTTCTTTTCCGGTCCAGTCTATTTGGAGTTCTGTAGGCTTCTTGTATGTTCATCGGCATCTCTATCTTTAGGTATGGAAAGTTTTCTTCTATAATTTTGTTGAAAATATTTACTGGCCTTTTACATTGAAAATCTTCATTCTCATATATACCTATTATCCTTAGGTTTGGTCTTCTCATTGTGTCCTGGATTTCCTGGATGATTTGAGTTAGGATCTTTTTTGCATTTTTCATTTTCTTTGATTGTTATGTCCATGTTTTCTATAGAATCTTCTGCACCTGAGATTCTCTCTTCCATCTCTTGTATTTTGTTGCTGATGCTCACATCTATGGTTCCTGATATGTTTCCTAGCATTTCTATCTCTAGAGTTGTCTCCCATTATGTTTTCTCTCTTCTTTATGTTTCCATTTTTACATCTTGTATGGTTTTGTTCAATTCTATCACCTCTTTGGTTGTGTTTTCCTGTAATTCTTTAAGGGATTTTTGTGCTTCCTGTTTCAGGACTTCTACCTGTTTAGCAGTATTCTCCTGTATATCTTTAAGTGGGTTATTAATGTCCTTCTTTAAATCCTCTACCAGCATCATGAGATATGATTTTAAATCCAAATCTTGCTTTTCAGGTGTTTTGGGGTATCCAGGACTTGGTGTGGTATGATTGCTGGGTTCTGATGATGCTGAATGGTGTTGGTTTTTGTTAGTAAGTTTCTTATGTTTGCCTTTCACCATCTGGTCATCTCTGGTGTTAGTCGTTATAGCTGTCCCTGGCTGGAGCTTGTTCCTCCTGTGATTCTGTTAGCTTCTGTCAGCACTCCTGGGAGTCCAGCTCTCTCCTGAGTCCCAGTGGTTAGAGCATTCTCTGCTGGCAAGCTCTCCTCTTGCAGGGAAAGTGCACAGAAGTCTGTAGCTCAGCTCTGCCCCCTGGCTGAAGATGAAGGGATTCTGTCCAAGAAGCTATATTGCTTCTCCAGCCAGTGTGCTCTCCTGAGCAGACTGGTCTCTGAGGCACATGGGACACTGTTTTCCTGTATTTTTTTTTAAAGTGAGTTATTTACATCCTCCTTAAAGTTCTCTATTTTCTTCATGAGATGACCTTTTAGTCAGCAACTTTTTTTTTTTCGGGTGTGTTATTGTATCCAGGGCTTGCTGTAGTAGAAAAACTGGATTCTGGTAGTGCCAAATTACATTAGTGTCTATTGCTTATGCTATTGTGCTTGCCTCTTGCCATTTGATTTTCTCCAGTGTTAAATGGTCTGAGTATCTTTGACTGCCTCATTGGAGGCAGTTAGAGTACTGTGTTAGAACGGCCTCCTGGGAGATAGGCTGTGCTGTCTCTAGTTGGATTGGTGGGGCCCCTGTCTCTGATTAGAGCAGGTCTCCTCTGTACCTGGCTTATGGTAGTTCTCATATGAACTGGTTATGGCAGGATTCCTAGGAAACAGGCAGGCTGTGACCCTGGTTAAGTAGACCTTTTGAGAGAATGGTAGAATATGAGGAATATAAGAGGAGGAGGCAAGGTTTCCTGCTTTGGAGGAGGCACAGAATTGTGTCCTTTGTTAGTGAGAATCACGTGGAAGACCTGTAGACTGTGGGGTAGAAAGAGGGGCAGACATACTGATCAACCCCTGCAGAGGTGCAGAAAAGTTGGGAGATCGGTTTCATATAGAGAGGAATGGTCCTGTTTCCAATGGGATCCCAGATCGGGCAGTTCCTTGAACAGAGATCTCACATGTGTTCTGGTTATGGCAGATCTCCTGGAAGACTTGCAGACTGTGGGTTGGGGAGAAGCCAGATATGCCAATTTGTCCAGGTGTTGATGAAGACTGGAAGGGCCTCTGTATTGCTTTGATCTGCTTCAAAATGAAGTTTCTCTGTTGAGTTGAGGAAGACATAGATTGGTAAGTAGCAGAAAGTCTTTAAGATCCATTTTATTGCTACTTTTTTTTTTTTTTAAGAAAAGAAGTTTTTGGTTTTAATCTATGTCTAGTCTGAGGTTCTTGGTCACCCACAGTGTTGAGTATAGATTCCATTTTATGGAGTAAACCTGAAATCAAATCAGATATGGATTGATTATGTGGTAAGGAATAACATGCTCAAAATTTGAACATTATTGTCCCTAAATAATTCATGAGACAATTGATTCAACCTTTAAACAGCTACTTTATGAAATGTATGCTGTCATCAGTCTTTACCATGTTAAGTGACCTCTTCAGAGTAGTTGAGTTAATCATTATAAATTTTAGTGCTTCTATTATTCTTGCACACAATGGGCCCTGGGGACTAATAGCTGGTTGTGGTTTTGTAAAACCTGCTTCAATGTTGTGCTTCATTGATAGAGATAATTGAGACATCTTCAGGATTTTTTTTTCCAAGACAGGGTTTCTCTGTGTAGCCTTGGCTGTCCTGGAACTCACTCTGTAGACCAGGCTGGCCTCGAACTCAGAAATCTGCCTGCCTCTGCCTCCCGAGTGCTGGGATTAAAGGCGTGCGCCACCACGCCCGGCTCATCTTCAGGATTTTTTAAAGGTGTCTTTTTTTCTCTTATAAATCCTGTAGTGCCAATACATTCAAATATTTTGACCATCTCTAGTCTCAGAGTATTGTCTTGGCCAGTATCCAGGACCCTGGCAATTATTTAATAAAGTCTCTAAATGTCAACTTTTAATGAAGTTGACATTTGTTAAAATATACTCATGGTCATGGTGTATCTCAGAATTATCCATAACAGTTCCTCACACAAACATTAGTCCACTATTACATTAGCATTCATTGCAGGAACCACAGCATTGTAGATTCAAGTGTTTGTGGCTTAGTGTTGTTTACATTTCTCTTGATAGCATTCAGAGAACTTTCCTGTGCCAAGATAGTAGAACGTAAGTGTAAAGGCATTATATGGGCAACACCTCAATTTTGCCATATCCAGTGAATTGTATAGGTGTTGTCTTAAGCAATGGAGCCTTGCTGGCAATTTATGGAGAGCAACTTCTAGTCTTGGCAACATCTTCATTGGTGATTCCCATGGGAATTATTTGGCCAAAAATTCAATTAGATTTAACCCAGTTCCAGTACTGGAGGCTTTATTTGATGACCATAGAGGGTACATTAGGCTTCTGTCTCTGCCATTATTTGAGAATTTCATATATGTATATATTTTTAGAAAGTTCTCTGATTGTATTAGATTCCCATACTGCCTAATTTTGAATTCCTCCTCTAGAGAAACTTGCTTTGCAGTGTGTATCCATTTATAATATTTTTAGTAGTGACTTCAGGCTATAAATAAAGCCTTAGGTTCCCTCCACACTTTGAGTCAGAAATTTAGTCTCAGCCACCATCAATAATGACAATCTTAATGCCAAATTCGGCCATCACTCTTTGACTGTGACATACTGTCTTTTGCCTTGAGAATTTCTAGCCCATATTTGTCTAAAGTTTGTTAGTTTTCTCTCCCTAGACATGAGTGTTTCAGACTGGCTAGGTGGATTATGAAAAATCCTACATTGTGTCTAATATTGAACGTTCATTGAGTAATAAATATTAGCAAACCTCATAGATCAAAGTTACTTACAAAATTAGCCATGCATTGTCATGCCCCAATTGATCCCGCACATCCAGTTAGGCATCTCACAGAAGTTTGTGTTGGTCAGATCTATCTTAAGCCTTTGATGAGATTTGTGTGCTGTAATAGTCAGTTTCAGACACAAGCAATTTTCTGAGGTTTTCCAGGGTAGGGGATGATAATGAATCATTTTGTCTTTTACTCAACTCTAACTAGGTACTAAAACTCCTTCAGAGCAGATGGGCCTCAAAGCTTTGTTTTCAACACATGCTTTTACCTATGATGCCTGAAATTTTTTCAGTGAATGACTGAATTAATAAATAACAGCCATCATGTCTGAACATCTCTACATGGCTCCATTCACCTGTGACCAGGAATTTGTATTTGCTGCAAACGCCAGGTCTGTGTTGTTTTGTTTGTTTGTTTGTTTGTTTGTTTTTTGAAAGTTGATTTGTATTCATACCCTTCTTTAAGTAGATGGCAACCACTATCATATCAAAATGATAAATATTCTTTTATATTGGATATTTTCTTTATTTACAATTCAAATGTTATCCCCTTTCCCAGTACCACCTCCCTTTCTGGAAAGCCCATATCCCCCCCCCCCCCCCCCCCCCCCCCGGCTCTTATGAGGGTGTTCCTATACCCATTCACCCACTATTGCTAATCTGCCCTTGAATTCCCTACACTGTGGGCCTAAGTACTAGAAGTTTTCCATGGAGACCAGGTGGGAAGGCCCCAGTGAAGCAAGTGAGTGCAGGCAGGGAGAGGAAGCCTATGCCACCTCTTCTAGGTCACTTGGTAACTCAAAGCCTGGGTCAGCGAGAAGCCAGTGAGGAATGCGGGCTAACTCGAGCTCTTAGGGAAAGATCTCTTCCCAAGTGTTACAGCTATTGGAACAAAAGAGTCAGACAAAGAAATAGTTCTCACATCCCTTTAATTCCCTGCATGGCTCTCCCTATATACAGTTCTGGCAATCATTTAGAGTTTGACAGCAAGCCCCTCTCATTGGCTTGGGCTGAGAGTTTGGAGGAAACATTATTTGCATGTGAGAGGGCTTGATGCTGTTCCTAAGTGGCTGATAGCCATGCTTCTCCTGTGGGTGTTGTGGGGGCAGTAACTCTGCAGGAGCCAGGGTCCAGGAGACATGAGAGAACTCCTTCTGTCCCATGTAAGTAAATTATCACTACCAGGTCCCAGGGTTCAAGATCTAGCCCTCGACTGGAAACCAGGCTGTCTGCGCATAGCACATTGCCCCATTGCCCTGTACTACATTAGGGCATCTATTGAACCTACACAGGACCAAGGACCTCTCCTGCCATTGATGCCTGGCAAGGCTATCCTCTGCTACAAATTCAGCTGTAACCATGCATACTCCTTGCTAACCGTGCTTAGTCCCTGGGAGCTCTGGGTGGTCTGATTCATTGATATTGTTGTTCTTCTTATGGGGTTGCAAACCCATTCAGCTCCTTCAGTCCTTTCTCTAACTACTCCATTGAAGACCCCCCAATCAGTGCAAAGATTGGCTGTGAGCATCTGCCTCTGCATTTGTAAGGCTCTGGCACAGGCTCTCAGGAGACCCTCATCTACATCAGGCTCCTTTCAGCAAGCATTTCTTAGCATCCACAATAGTGTCAGGGTGTGGTGACTATATATGGGATTAATTCCCAGGTGAGACCGTTTCTGGATGGCTTTTCCTTCAGCTATACCACTTCTGGGCATATGCCCAAAAGATCCTCCAACATATGTTCATAGCAGGCTTATTTATAATAGCTAGGAGCTGGAAAGAACCCAGATGTCCCTCAACAGAGGAATGAACACAGAAAATGGGGTACATTTACACAATGGAGTACTACTCATCTATTAAAAAGGATGAATTCATGAAATTCTTAGGCAAATGGATGGACCCAGAAAATATCATTTTGAGTGAGGTAACCAAATCACAAAAGAATACCACACATAGTATGCATTCACTGATAAGTGGATATTAGCCCGAAAGCTCCAAATACCCAATATACAATTTACAGACCACATGAAATTCAAGAATAAGGATGACCAATGTGTTGGCCCTTCAGTCCTTCTTAGAAAGGGGAACAACATACTCATGGGAGCAAATATTGAAACAAAGTGTAAAGCAGAGACTGAAAATTTAAAGGAACTCTTCCTGTACTTCACTAGACAACAGAATTAATCATATCTTCATTTTCAAGTCCCTTTATCATTCTTGACACCACATTCCATTAACTTCCTGCTTGATAATGTGCCATGCACAGTGTCCATGATTGTTTCTAGAAGTCACAATTGTCCATGAGTCTACTAAAAGACAATAACTCACCTCAGAATAAGGTATGGAGGAACCCCTCCACTGACACCTGATAGAAATTGTTTGTGTTCTAACATTTGCTCCACCCTACAAAATGACCTGAGTTTAACTAGGAGGATCAGGTTTATGTGTGAGATGGCAAGCTGAGAAGAACCATGCATCAAGATGATACTATTTTCCTACACTCTAAGGTAAAGTGAACATTGTCCTAGTCCTCTTACTTGAAATCAAGCTTTCAGAGTTTGTGTTGTTGAAGTATTGTAGAACAATATGGGTTTTACTCTTGGAACCGTTTTGGCATTACAAATCACTGGAAAACATAAATTAACAATACCTACTAGAGTTGTAGAAGTCTTAAAATTTTTCATATCCTTAAATAACTTCCTAATTTCATTCAACTGTTCCTTTCCGTTTTAAAGTCTTCATTTTAACATCTGTTTGTACCATTTTGTATTCTTTGAACACACTTACAATAGCATTTTAAATTGTCTGCGTATCTTCTAAATTGCTTAATTTAGAGAATATTACTACATGAGCATTCATTTTTGGAGGAGACATGTAGGATTTTTGTATAGTTTTTGGAAAGTGAAATCATCTGGAGTTAGCTTATTGGTTGTACCTTTTGGAATGGGATAATTTTTCCATCATTTTAAAATAACAATTCAGATCTATGTTTGTTGTAACCAAAATGTGGCAGGATGTAAGTAAGCAGCACAGGGCATGATTTCTGTCTTGGGGCCATTCAGCAGTGGTGTGCTATTGTAACAAAAGGGTTTCTAACTCACCTACAGATATCTTTAACTTCTTCCCACATAATAAAATCCTTTGTACAGCTAATAGTGTTACATTTTAATTCCTCAAAATTCAAGATGAAATTGGCAGAAATTAGGACATAGGGGTTATGATTAAGACACACAGGCGCTCAGCAAAAACTTCAGTTGAGTTTCATTGAGTAGGGGCAAAGGAAGGCTTACTTGGAGTATAACACGAACTCAGGAACAGTATTGTCTATGAATTGCCCAAATGGTTAAGCCCCAGATCTTAAGTGTTGTGCAGAATAGAGTGGTAGTACCTGAAAGGTACTAAATGGCTCAGAAGGCAAATCTTCAGATGTGGAGCTTGAGGTCATGGTTGGTTAAGGTAGCTATGGGATACTTCTTGAGAAGAGCATTCTCTTCTCTGAGAACAGAACCTCAGGTATCAAGTGAATAGAACTAATGATCATAGGATGCAAAGCACTGCTTCTTGTAGTGTATGAAAATGTTCTGCACACAGATCTTAGGTGGTAGTGTCTTGGGGTTCTCTTTCTGGAATTTTTTTTTTTTTTGATTTTTCGAGACAGGGTTTCTCTGTGTGCCCTGGCTGTCCTGGAACTCACTCTGTAGACCAGGCTGGCCTCAAACTCAGAAATCCGCCTGCCTCTGCCTCCCGAGTGCTGGGATTAAAGGCGTGCGCCACCACACCCAGCCTTTTTGGAATTTTTAAGACAGGGTTTCACTTCATATCCCGAGCTAGACTGGGACTCACTATGTAGCATATATATATATATATATATATATATATATTATGTGTGTGTATTCATATATATACATATATATGTATATACACACACACACACACACACACACACACACACATATATATATATATATATATATATATATATATATATATATATATACTCATATATAAACACACACACATATACACACACACATATATATATATGCTACATAGTTTATATATATATATAAACTCATGGCTAATCCTACTTCTTTGCACCCTTCAGTGGTAAGATTATAGTCATAACCCAAATGAATCTTGAAGCTTATTTTAAAACTAATCTAAGAATCCTGGAATAATTAGAAATATATAATCAACCTTCAACTTTTATTTTAATCCATTTTTAAAAAGCATTGTAGTTTTAAAGGGATTTTTTTCAACTTTTATTAGATATTTTCTTCATTTACATTTCAAGTGTTATCCAGAAAGTTCCCTATATCCTCCCCCCTCCCGGCCCTGCTCCCCTACCCACCCGCTCCCACCCCTTGGCCCCGGCTTTCCCCTGTATTGGGGCATATAAAGTCTGCATAACCAAGGGGCCTCTCTTCCCACTGATGGCCAACTAGGCCATCCTCTTCTATATATGCAGCTAGAGACACGAGCCCAGGATTGAATTGAGCCAGTCATTTGAACACTACAATATTTCACAATGTGAAATTTTCAGCTACGATATTTTTTAATGTTTATATGTGGCTCTTTGATACCATGTTAGCCTGGACAAGAGAACACTAAAGTGTCACCCATGATCCAAATTTGCTATTATAATTACCATGACTAAATTTCATGCAAACCATAATGAAATGAGTTTTGAAAACCACTTTAGATCATCCTGACTGAACCTATTTAATCTTCAGATTTTAAATGAAGACTAAGGCATTGCATGGAGACAAAATTACTGTCCTCTTGGCCTTAACAATACAAATTCCCAAGAGTCATTAGCTGTACAGAAATTTAGTTATTTCTAGAATTATGTGGGTATAGACAAACATGGGCTTCAAATGATATGACAGCTTTCATAAATTTCTATATTTCAGCTTCCTCAAACTCCTGTGTACAAAGCCAGACTCCACCAGACAGTTTTTGGAGGAACAATTATAGTTATATTAGGTGACAGCAGATTTTTTTGTCATAGAAACATTAGAGCCTCCTTAATTATATTTATTTTCATAAGAATACCATTATAATATACCAAGAGATTTTAAAAATTAATACTTAAAAAAGATATATTTCTTTATTAAAATTGTTAATATCAGGAATTAAAGAATTAATCAAAATTAATGTGACTATAGTACATAACAAAACAAACATTATAAAATTATACTCATAGAATTCTTATAGAAGTAGTGTCCTGTTCTTATGCTCAGAACCATGTTCCCAGAAGTAAGTCTCATATTCAAATATATTTGCAAATACATCAGCAATATTGCTAGGATTTTCTCTTATTGATCATAAATATTCCCAATTAATATAATCTATATTTTGCCACATATCTCTTCTCCTGTGCTTATGTCCCATGCATGCATCACATGTGTCATCTTCACAGGCAGATCTCCAATGCCTGGCTCTTTCACAGAATCTGTTTTGCCTTGTAGATGTCCCACATTCTATTCTACCATTTTCTATAGTCATATTTTTTTAATTGACAGGTGATGCATGAAAACAAAACATAACATGCTCACTCTATAACTTTTTATTATTCTCTCACTCTCTTGTGTAGAATATGAATGCCTACATAAGAATAAAATTAATCAAACCTCATTCTCAAGTATTCTGCAGAATAATATACATGGCTTGCCTACACCTCAATCTTGTCTCTTTTGTCATTTGACTGTTACTTTCACTTATTTTTATTCTCACAACTGAATACATAGATAAGAATTAGTAGAAAATTAGTAGCTGCATTTTAGCAAAATTGTACATTTAAAGTAGTTTGAACTCAAGGGAAAATGACAAATATTATATATGAGCAAGCACTGTATAAGCAAATTGTTATTACTGATAATATTACATTGAACTTGCAGCAAAAAGGCATATTTGAATGGAAAAAAATAAACAAATTTTGACAGTTACAATGATGAGAAATATTAGTTTTTGGAATTCAGTGCTTCATCATATAAATTTTCACATAATGTATGCTTTTTGAGATATGGCTTTGTTCTATAATCTAGGGAAGTCTTGCCCTCAATATGTTCATCAAGCTGTAATTTTTAAGTTATGGTATTTTTTCTGCTTCATTAATTATGCCCAAGTATTTAAAACATGCCCAAGAACTTAGAGCATAAAAATCAGCTAACTCATGCTGCTGCCTTATCAATCCCTAACACTTTCATGAATGCTCTGGCTACCTCTTTGTTCCGGAGACTATAAATGAGGGGGTTCAGCATTGGTGTAAGGATAGTGTAGAAAGCTGACACTATTTTGTCCTGGGTGGGAGAACGACCAGAAGAAGGCCGCATGTATATGAACATGGCTGCCCCATAGTACATTCCTACCACCATGAGGTGAGATGAACAGGTGGCAAAAGCTTTGTGGCGACTCTCAGCTGAGCTCATATGAAGAACAGTCAGAATCACACGAGTATAGGAAGCAATAATGATAGCTACAGGTAAAGTAAGCATAATTACACAGCAGAAAAATATAATTCTTTCAAATATCAAGGTATTACTACATGAAAGTGTGAGTAAGGCAGGGACATCACAGAAAAAATGAGGTATTTCTCTGGCACCACAATACGAGAAAGACAATGCAGCTGCAACTTCTATTATACCATCAAGAGAGCCAAGAACCCAAGAGGAGGCAGCCATGAGGCCACATATTTTGTCACTCATGAGAATAGGGTACCTTAATGGGTAGCAAATAGCTACATAACGGTCATAGGCCATTGCGGCCAACAAAAAACACTCAGCTCCAAGTAGAGATACATAGAAGAATATCTGGATTCCACAGCCAACCATGGAGATGGACTTGTTTCCGGAAAGGAAGTTGAAGGCCATTTGGGGTACTGTAGTACAGATGAGCATGAGATCCATGAGAGAAAGTTGGCTGAGAAGTATATACATGGGGGTGTGGAGATGAGCATCCAGGTAGATGAGAATCACCATGATAGAATTTCCTATGAAGGCCATGAAGAAGATACCCAGGATTAGGGAAAAGAAAAAAGTATGAAGAGGACTGTGATCAAATAATCCTATTAGGATGAAATCAGAGTTCCTGGTCCAGTTGTTCCATTGTATCATGAGCATGTTCACTGAGGAGACAATATATAATAACAGGGTTATTGTGCCATATAAATGTCTAATATTTCCTTCAAAGCTAGAATTACACAGTGTTGTGCAAATATAAGAAGAATCTTTCATTGGACATCAGCTATCATTGAACATCAGATGATATGGGAGACTAAAGTCATTTTCAGTTATCTGCCTCTATCTATCTGTCTTTGTCTCTGTCTGTCTCTCTGTCTCTGTCTTTCTCACACAGAGGTACACACAAACAGAGACAGAAAGGGAGAGACAGAGACAGAGGGGAAAGAGAGAGAGAGAGATAGAGAGAGAGATAGAGATAGAGAGAGTAAGTTTTATTCTATAGCCACCTCTGATTTTGAAGTCATGATTCTCTTGCCTTATCCTCTAAGATGTTGAGATTGCAGACATGCAGGTACCACAATGCCTGGATTTTAAACTCAAATTATTTAGCAAACAGAAATAGAAGATAGCATAAAACCCTATATCAAAATTTCTGCAATCACCTATGGGGAAGAATTTAATACACATCTGTAGTGTTTTCATAATAACTAACATTAATAAAAAGATTTCTGAATCCTTGGAACTACATCCTCTCTCACTTTTATTTTTCTGGTAGTTACTATGTCACATTCAGACAAGAAAATTCTATGTAGGAAAATGTAGAAATTTACTCAAATGAGATTACTAAATTCAATTAATTCCCTGAAATATTAAACTAAATAATGATTATTCTAATACCAGAAAAAACATCATACCAAAAATACATTAACATTGCAACTTTAGAGGTATTTTAATTCAAAAATTGTTGCTAATGATAGAAGACCATCATGGAATATAATACAAACAAATATTTTTCATCATTTTATAATTTAAAAAATATATTCATACATGAGGTGTCTAAGGTCACAAATTTTCCTGAATGGCCTGGCTCGAGTAGACCATAACTGCATACTTCTATTCCAATTATAATATCTATAATTTGAAATGTAAATGAAGAAAATATCTAATAAAAAAGAATCCAAAAGACCAAATAAAATTAAATTTAAATTATTTTCAAAATTACCTGCATTATGAGAATTTTAAATTAAATATGGCTATAGAGAATATTGATCATCCTCTTTGTACCTCTACACCTATACAATGTATTTTGTAAAGTCAGTACTCATTGAACTTATTTGGTAGTTTTCAGATTTCATAATTTCAGATAAGGAATGTTTAACCTCTATTTTTCAGGTTCAAACTATAGTAGTAACACTTGATTAAGTCACAGCTGTATAATTATTTTATTTTTCTGTACCAAGATTAATTCTTCTGTATTAGGAAAATTGGTAGGAGTACAATCAATATCTATATGGAAAAAGAAAATCTCTTTAAGATTATTAAAAGATTTTTTATGTTATTTTTTTTCCTTTTTTTAATTGGATATTTTATTTATTTACACTTCAAATGTTATCCCCTTTCCCAGTTTTCCCTCCAGAAACCCACTATCCCTTTCCCTACTTCTATGAGGGTGCTCACCCACCCACCTACCCACTCCCACCTCCTTGTCTTGGCATTCCCCTACACTGGGGTATTGAGCCTTCCTTGAACCAAGGACCTCTCCTCACATTGATGTCCAACAAGGCCATCCTCTGCTACATATAAGGCTGGAGCCATGGGTCCCTCCTTGTGTTCTCTTTGGTTGGTGGTTTAGTTCCTGAGAGCTGGTGGGGGGGGGGTCCTGATTAGTTGTTGTTCTTCCTACGGGTTGCAAACTCCTTCAGCTCTTTCAGTCCCTTTTCCAACTCTTCCACTGGGGACTACATGCTCAGTCCAATGATTGTAAGCACCTTCCTCTGTATTTGCCAGGCTCTGAAAGAGCATCTCAGGAGACAGCTATATCAAACTCCTGACAGCAAGCACTTCTTGGCATCCACAATAGTGTCTGGGTTTGGTGTCTGCATATGGAATAGGTCCCCAGGTGGGGCAGTCACTGGATGGCCTTAAGAGCATGACTTTGCAGATGTGCAGATCTTCAGGTCTAGCTTAGTGGTTGAGGTTGAGCATAACATGTAAAAGAATCTAACTTACTTCTCTAGCAACATTTTTAAAAAGATGGAAAACTAACATCTTTTAAATTTTCTTCACCATCTGATTTGGTTCTTTCTTTTGTAGTTCTGTAGAACCAAGACATTGGTTTTGCCTATTTCTCGCCTAATGACAGATGAACAAATTTTCTTCTACATTGTAATTTTTTAATGAAAACTACACTATTTATCAGATTTGAAAGGTTATCAGTATTTCAGTTGTCATTTTATCCTAAATATTGTATATAAAATATACAACTCACAATATTGTATATTTTATATGTATAATACTTACCAATGTACTTACTCACTGTTCTCTTGAAAATAACTAAAATCCACTGTATTTACACTTTGTTTTCAATATTTCATTCCAAAAATTGCTATTTACATTTTTTCATTTGAAATTTAAAAAAATTATTTATTCTATTTTATGTATATGGATATTTACTGCATTTATGTCTATAAACCACAGAAATGTAACATCCTTCAAGAAAAGAAAAAGCATCATTTCCCTTGAAACTGAAGTTACAGATAATTGTGAGCTGTCTTGTGGTTCATAGGAATTGATCCTGAATCTTCTAGAAAAGCAGCTAATGCTCTCTACCATTCAGCCATTTGTTCTCTCCATACTTCCTTTTTAAAATAATATTTCAACTAATGCTTTTAGATAATTGGGGAATGTACTTTGAGCACATTCTACCCCCCCCCACCTACTCCCATAAGCAACCTCACCATACTTCCTTTACTTTTTCAATCAACTATGGGTTTTCTTCTCTTTTTCTTCCATCAATTCCAGTATGTTTTTCATAATTAAACTTAAAAGTGGGGCTTGCCATGGCATGTTGTAGACATACCAGGGGTCACATTTATTATAAAACTAACTCTTCATATAGAGGTGAGATTTTTTGTGTGTGTATATTCCTTACTCCATGCTGAAGATTTTGTATGTCTTCACCTTGTTACAAGTCTTATGCAAGCTATACAACGACTGTGCATTCATATGTGAATAGTTTGCTTGATGTTATATGTCACCTCCAATTTTTGAAAACGTTACACATACTTTTCCATGAACATTCCTGAGGAGGGCAGTAATCTTGCTCTAAGATTTATTAGAAATGTTAGTACTATGCATAGTACTTAACATTGGACAAAAACTCACTTGTAAAAATTAATTGGAGACTCCTGAATGGAAAACACATGCTATCCAGAGTAGGAAGCAGGAAGAATTGATTTCTCAGCTGAGCCAAGCCATGTGGCTTCCACCCAGCCATGTAGGTTCAGGCTAGGACAAAACTTGTGCTAAATTGGCACATATAACTCTGGGGTTCGTGGATTAAAACTAAGATACACCCAAGTCAACCTAGGCACACTGGGCAGTGGGATAAGGATTCACCTTGAGACTTCCTCAAAAAGCTTCTAAGCTGCAGGAGAGAGCTTAAGCCATGGATCCTGACAGCTCCTGCTGGGATAAGGTAAGCTACCAAGAGAGCAGGCCTAAATAATACAGGAATAGAAAAATTAGTGGAAATGTAAAAAGTCAATGCTTCTTAAACAACTGGTTCTTTAATCATTGCTCCACAAGAATTATAGAATCAGTAGCTGGCATTGATCTAGAAATTGGCCTGAAAAATAATCTCATATAGAAAATAAAATTGAATTTAATTATAGTTAAATACCATAGGAAATAATGTTAATTCAAGTTATATGAAGATAAATGGGGATATAATTATATATCCACAGATACTAATCTCCTTACAAGGAAGAATGAAGAAAATTTTCATTGTTTTTAAGTAATAATTGTTTTAAATGGTTTAGAGAGATATTAATCTCCAAAATGAAGGAAGGAATACATGAAAAATTGCTTTGTTTTAAGAATAGAAGGGAAAAATAATGTTAATTGTTTAAGTGCCTTTATGTGGCAGGATAAATGAATCCAAGTCTTTGATGTCAAATATAAGGGAAAAAGGCACAGAGATAGAGAGAAAACCTATCACAACATACAATAATAATTGTTTTAATTGTTTTAAGTTGTTTAAATTATCACAGTTAACGTGATTACAAGTTTGGTGGTATTAATGACATGACTAATTCTCTGGGAGAGATGTCAAAATAGAGCCAGTCTAAAGGAAAAAGAAGCTGCTAAGTTGAACCAATCAACTTTGGGTTACCAGGCCAAGGACATGCTATTTTGGTAGAGGGTCTCTGTATTGGTATTAACAAACAAACAAAAAAAAAGGGAACAGGTTTCAGAGCCCTTCCAAAATAATATAGATCAGATATGACAGAAGAAGAACCCTTGAAGGTCTTGGATGCAGACAGGAAAGAAATATTGAAGACTAAACAGGACAGGTCACATGATTTGCTGATCTATCTAAATGAGAACAACCTGAAACTGGTTGAGACATATAAACTCAAACAAACAAACACAAACATAGAGGACATATTGTTTTGGCCAATTACATCACCAAGAGGTATGATGCAGGCATCCAATTTACAGATGAGTGTTCTAAATCCTTCAATGTCTGCACATTACACAGTTGTGGGTCTTTGTGTGAGTTATCATCTATAGCCAAAAGAAACTTCTCTCATCCACATTCAGAGATCTAGCATAATCTAAAGTAGACAGCTAATATAGACAATAAATACTGTTGGTTAAAGAATACTTAAATTTTAGTATATAATGTCTATTCCAACACCACTGGGGTTAACAGAGGCCACCAGGATCCAGGGACACAGGAACCCTCCCCATCCAGTGGCTCAGGTTCCTTCCTGTCTGCACCTGTTTACCTTGGGTCCAAGCCAGTCCTACATTACCCAGAAGAGGCTCGAATGCCAGGCTCTCCAGGCTCTCTAAAACAACCAGGATCCTGAGATTCCAGAATCCCAGGATCACAGGATTCCAGGATCCCAGGATCCCAGGAACAAAGGATCCTAGGAGCTTGGCCACATCAGGATCTCAGGGCCCCAAAGGAAGTTTGACTCCAAGGAACTCTGAAACACCCAAAATCTCAGGATCACAGGATCCTGGAATCACAGGATCACAGAGACAGCTAGACTATGAGGAGTTCTGACACAATCAGGATTGCAGGAAGGACAGGCTCCAGGCAGATTGCAGGGACAGGTAGCACTAGAGATATTCAGATGGAGGAAGGCAAGCATAAGAATATAAGCAACAGAAACCAAGGTTGCTTGGCATCATCAGAACCCAATTCTTCTACCATAACAATTCCTGGATATACCACCACACCAGAAAAGCAAGACTCAGATCTAAAATCATATCTCACAACAACGATAGAGGACATTAATAAGGACATAAATAACTCCCTTAAAGAAATACAGGAGAACTCAGGTAAACAGGTAGAACTCCTTTAAGAGGAAACACAAAAGTCCCTTAAAGAAGTACAGGAAAACACAATCAAATAGGCAAATGGCTTGTGCTGTAAGATCAAGAATTGATAAATGGTACCTCATAAAATTGCAATGCTTCTGTAAGGGAAAAGACACTGTCAAGAAGTCAAAGAGGCCACCAACAGATTGGGAAAGGAATTTTACCAATCCTAAATCTGATAGGGAACTAATATCCAATATATACAAAGACCCCAAGAAGCTGGACTCCAAAAAATCAAATAACCCCATTAAAAAAATAGGATACAGAGCTAAACAATTCTCAACTGAGCAATACCAAATGGCTGAGAAGCACCTGAAAAAATGTTCAACATCCTTACTCATCCAGCAAATGCAATTCAAAACAACCTTGAGATTCCACCTCACACCAGTCAGAATGGCTAAGATTAAAAATTCAGGTGACAGCAGATGCTGGAGAGGATGTGGAGAAAGACGAACACTCCTCCATTGCTGGTGGGATTGCTAGCTTGTACAACTACTCTGGAAGTCAGTCTGGTGGTTCCTCATAAAATTGGACATAATACTACCGAAGGATCCAGCAATACCTCTTCTGAGCATATACCTAGAAGATGTTCTAATTGGTAGTAAGAACACATGCTTCACTATGTTCATAGCAGCCTTATTTATAATAGCCAGAAGCTGGAATGAACCCAGAAGTCCCTCAACACAGGAATGGATACAGAAAATGTGGTACATTTACTCTGCTATTAAAAACAATGAAGTTATGAAATTGTTGGGCAAATGGATGTATCTGGAGGATATCATCCTTAGTGAGGTAATCCAATCACAAAAGTGTGAGGTAATCCAATCACAAAAGAAGTCACTAGATATGCACACACTGGTAAGCAGTTATTAGCACAGAATCTTAGAATACTCAAGATACAATTTGTAAAACACAAGAAAATCAAGAAGGATGACCAGCGTGTGGATACTTCATTTCTCCTTAGAATAGGGGACAAAATACCCATAAAAGTAGTTACAGAGACAAATTTTGAAGCTAAAACGAACAGATGAACTATCCAGAGACTACCCCATCCAGAAATCCATCCCATAATCAGTCACCAAACCCAGATACTATTGCATATGCCAGCAAGAGTTTGCTGAAGGGACCCTGATATAGCTGTCTCAGATGAGGCCATGCCAGTGTCTGGCAAATACAGAAGTGGATGCTCACAGTCATATATATGATGGAACACTGGGCCCCCAATGAAGTAGCTAGACAAAGTCCCCAAGGAGCTGAAGGGGTCTGCAACCCTATAAGAGGAACAAAAACATGAATTAACCAGAGCCCGTGTCTCTAGCTGCATATGTAGCAGAAGATGGCCTAGTCGGCCATCATTGGGAAGAGAGGGCCCTTGGTATTGCAAACTTTATATGCCCCAATACAGGAGAATGCCAGGGCCAAGAAGTAAGAGTGGGTGGTTAGGGGAGCAGAGCAGGAGGAGGGTATAGGAAACTTTCATGATAGCATTTGAAATGTAAATTAAGAAAATATTTTTTTTAAAAAAAAGGTCAAATGGATGCAGGAGAGTCAACTGCTAATCTCTGACCAGACAGCATAATCTAGTCACTCATAATTTTTGCTTTACTTAAGTTTGTCAGATGATTTTGTTGTGGAAGGCTGAAGACAGATGTTCCAATATTATAAGAACGTTGGGGACTATTCAGGCAATCAGCTGTCTCTGCAAATTGTATAAATTTTAGAAGGTATGTCTTAAATTTCTTCTTAGATCTCTGATGTGGTTGAAGACTTGTTATAGTCTCAAAACTGAATTTAAGTTTTCTACCATTAAAGAAGATGTTCTAGATTTGAAAAGATGTTTTTAAGTTGGTGATACCAGTTGAAATTAAGCATGATTAAGATACAGATATTTTAAACTCTTTAAATTAGGATAGATGATAAAGTACTATATCTAAATTGCCAAATATGATGAACTGGATATTATATGTGTATATCATACATTTTAATTTGTATAATTGTTATAATTATGTTCAATGTATATCTCAGATAAAAGAACCTTTTAAATTAAACAAAAGAAGGAGATGTAGCTGCTTGTATTCTAGTGCTAATTGGGTTCTCCAAAAAACTTTGCATAAGAGGGTCGGCATGTAGCTTCTGGAACCTGCCATAGTTAACTTTGATTGATAAATAAAGATGCCAGAAGCCAATAGATGTGAAGAGAGACAGAGGCAGGATTTAGAATTCCTGGGTTTGGGGCTGCTAAGAGGAGGAGTAATGCAGAAATACTACATTCCTGAGAAATATGGAGAAGAGAGAGACAGAGCCACCATGTAAAAGAGACAAGAAAACACTGCCCCAGAGGGTTGCTCAGTTGAGTCAAGAAGAGCCAAGATGGAACACAAAAATTAGTAAGTAATAACTAGAAATTATCAGTGGGAGGAAGATTCTAACAGCATGGAGATTAGGCAGTTGCCCAGCTATTGTGCTAATTAATATATATTAAAATGTATAGGGTGTGTGTGTGTGTGTGTGTGTGTGTGTGTGTGTGTATGTTTCATTAGAGAACATAAGCCACTGACGCTGGTAGTAATCCTGCACCAGGACTTATTGAAGATATTAATATTACATCCTATATCTTCCTAGCCAAAAGCAAAAAAAAAAAAATACAAGTTCTAGAATTGAATGAATATTGAAATACACCACACCAAATATATGAAATACAACAATGACTCTCCAAACAGAAAAGTTTATAGGAGTGACTACATGGAAAAAATCCTGCCAGACTTTAAAGGCATTGCAGCTGTTCTGCCACATGCATGTCAGTAGGTGGCAAAGAGGAGAAACACTATGTCTATACTCAGTATTCTGACCTAAGAGCATCTAAATGATTAATGGCCTAGCATTTCTTTTAAAAAATGAGAACATAAGATGACCACCTGTTGGGTGACATGGAGCTTGAAATAGCTCCCAGGCAAAGATCCAGATATAGCCTAGAAGAATACCAGCTCTAGGTCAGAGTGAGCCCAAGACAGAGGAACCTCAAAAGAAATCATTTGAGTAGGCCAGAGAAGGAGTGCAGCTGAAAAGGTCCACACATTAGTGACATGGGACTCAAACAGGGAGCTAGATTAAGATGACCATCAGTTCAATAGGTGAAGACCCGGAGCAGGGGCAAGCTATGTCCTAAATGAAGTATGTCCAACTCCATAATACATAGGTGGGGATAGCACTCCTGAGTTGACTCCAGACCCTCAGAGACCATGGATACCACTAAGAGGACCAAGTAAGTCATGGAGAAATGATAGATAAAGAGAAAGGTGTGAGCATGAGAGAGGGGGAACTGGAGACTCAAATATAATGAGGAATTGTCTGATGTGGGTAGCTGATGATGCATCCTGACATATGCTGCCTCTTCAGCACCAGGGGTTCATTACCACCAAAGGTCAAGCAGACATCCGTGGTCATGGATGCTGCCATGAGACACGTTAATGTCTGAGAACTGTGCAGAACTTGCTCCTCTCCTCATTTGAGAATCATGGGAGAGCTGTCCCTAGAGGCATACAAGCAGGAGAGCAGACTCCACCCCTAGTCAACAGACTCTGCACATTGTGGGGTTTGTAGTAGAGCCCAGAAACCAGTGTGGTAGAGCTGGTCCCACCACTTCCATGCTGTGAGTGACATGGGGGAGGGAGGTATGCCCACCTACCTCTCTCCCCTTTGCCACCTACATTAGTCTGGAGAGCTGGCCCTGAGGTCATCGAAGTGAGAGAGCTGTTGCTCTATGCCTTGCCTAATACAACACTATGGAGAGTGTACCCTGAGCCACCCTCGGGGTGCAGAGAAGAGCTGGTCCTAAATGTGGAGGTTGTGGGTGAACAGGATGCAAGAACATGAGAGCACAGTAGAACCTGTCCTGCCTCTTATCTACAGGCTAGTGGTGAGGATGAAAGAGAGACACCCTCCTCCCCTCTCTTATCCCTTGACATCTTTGGCAGGTTGGGAGAGCTGGTGCCAGTGTCATGAGAGTGGGAAAATTGGCCATGTCCCAAACCAGCTGCAACACTAAGGAAAGCATGCCTTGTATCTCATCTGGGCATCAGGGGAGAGCTGGCACTCGTTGCAGGGGTTTCTGGTGAGCCATCTCCCAGGGCACGGGGGCAGAGAGCTGGAAGACTGACCAGCTCAATTACCTCTCAGGCCTAGATCCAGGAATTTGAATTGGGACACCCCAACATCTATCCCACTGGTGAACTGCTAGAATGCATGAAGTGGCTCATCCTATAGATCCAAACCAACAGGATCTCCATCACACAGGGCAACAACAGGTTATCTGAGAGCAATTCAAGTGAGGCTCCTGTGTTGATCATCCAGACAATAGCTCACTAGAATGAACATCTGCAAGCAAAAAAAATGTGTTGACAAAACTGTACAATATGGGACAAACTGTGACACACCACAGCCTCCAACATGAGAATTTTTTTCTCTGTTGTGGGGGCGGGGATAGGAGAGTTCAAAGATGGAGGGTGGGTCTAAGGGGAAATAGAATGTTTGGGAGTGGAATATATGATGTAAAATTCACAAAGAGCCAATAAAAAAGTTTTAAAACTGGAGAGATTTTATGTTAATAATTAATCATGTACCTTAAGGCCTTGCTAAAATAAGAATAGACAGCATCCAAAAAAGAATATATGGGAATTGACCATAAAGGTCTAGTGTAAAATTAATTAAATACATTTTAGAAAAACATACAAAGAAACAGTGAAACAAATAATTATTTGAGGTTCACCCAAGCCCTTTGCAACACTACCCCATAACAGCTAACATCAGATATTGAAAATTACCTCATGGTTGAAATGTTCATTTATTCTAAATATGACACTTGTAGAGCTCAAACAGTGACCTAAGCTTTTTCTATCATTGGTGATTCAGAAATATTTGATATGTAGTTGCAATACCTCTACTGGGCATATATCCAGAAGAGGTTCCATCTGGTAATAAGGACACATGTTCCACTATGTTCATAGCAGCCTTATTCATAATAGCCAGAAGCTGGAAAGAACCCAGATATCCCTCAACAGAGGAATGGATACAAAAAATTTGGTACATTTACACAATGGAGTACTACTCAGCTATTAGAAACAATGAATATATGAAATTCCTAGGCTGGAGGGTGTCATCCTGAGTGAGGTAACCCAATCACAAAAGAACTCACATAACATGTACTCACTGATATGTGGATATTAGCCCAGAAGCCTAGACTACCCAAGATACAATTTACTAAACACATGAAACTCAAGAAGAAGGAAGTTCAAAATGTGGTCTCTTTGCCCCTTCCTAGAATTAAGAACAAAGCACACATTGAAGGAGTTACAGAGATCATGTGTGAAGCTGAATCAAAAGGACGGACCAACCAGTGACTGTGGCTGCCAGGGATCCTTCTCATAATCAGCCACCCAAAATAAACACTATTGCATATGCCAGCAAGATAATGCTGAAAGGGCCCTGATATAGCTGTCTCGTGGGAGGCTATACCAGTGCCTGGCAAACACGGAAGTGATTGCTCACAGTCAGCTATTAGTTGGAACACAGGACTCCCAAGGAAGGAGCTAGAGAAAGTACCCAAGGAGCTGAAGGGGTCTTCAACCCTATAGGTGGAAGAATAACATGAACTAACTAGTTCCCCCCGTGCTCATATCTCTAGCTGCATATATGGAAGAAGATGGCCTAGTTGGCCATCATTGGGAAGAGAGGCCCCTTGGTCATGCAGACTTTATATGCCCCAGTACCGGGGAACGCCAGGGCCATTATGTGGGAGGGGGTGGGTAGGGAAGCAGGGTGGGAGTGGGGGAGGGTATGGGGAACTTTCTGGATAACACTTGAAATGTAAATGAAGAAAATATCTAATAAAGAAAAAATAATTTAAAAAACTTTTATTTGAGGAAAATTTCCAAAAAAATGAGCTTTGTTTCTAAAAATACAATAATGTCTTGTGTGAATATTTTACCTTGCATTAAATGAAACTGAAAATCTAATATAATACCACTTAGGATAAAAATCAGCAAATCACAAAAAGCCTCTGTATGAGATATTTATTAGGCCTTAACATAAACTTTTAAAGTTGTGAATTTCAAAATAAATTCATGAAGGTCAGCTAATGTTTATATGAGCAATATTTATAATTTTAAAGCAAATGACTCTGGTACTAAATTGGTCACTGCAACATTACCTACACTATATTCTATTTAATAAGTAATGTTTTAAAGTCAATAATTCCTACAATGATTAAAAATATCACTCCAAACTATATATAAACAACAATTGAACACCTGAAAACTTGCTTTTGTTGGCTCATTCATGCTGAACAATGTTTAAGCAGATTGAAGCACATTCCTGAAAGATCTCAGAGCATCTAGTTTAGCAAGTCCTTCTCGTCAACCCAAGTTATGTAATTAAATTGAATTGCCAAAACCACTAAGTCATCTGTGCACTCTACATCAGGAAAATAAGTGAAAGGTTATTCACTTACTCAATCTTCATTTAATTGTCTTTTCTTCTTTAATTAGGGATATACATTTTATTTATTCTCAATTTTGTACATATACGTGAGAAAGGTATAGGAGCTGATATGTTGCTGATGTACCACAATTCCTTATATTTCCAAATCTCCAAATCATATTCCCTTGCAACAGCTTAAAGCCACATTTTTAATCTTAATTTATTTGAGGTCATACATCATTCTTAAGCATTCAGATGGACTGGTGTCTATTACTGACTAACAGCAGAGGATTTTCCAGCACAACTTGCTTGCCATTATTTTCTATACCTCCAATTAATAACAAACTCCACCGTATCTTGAATTTATTTATACATGTTTGCATTCTACACACATGGTGAAATCATCAATTCATTTAGGCCAGAATAGAATGTGACTGGAAAACAGCAGTATAGGAACTGATCAAGTCTTGGAATTTTCCCTAACTCTCACTTAGTGGTACTTTAATCATTTTAGTTTTAAAAAGTGGTGTCACAAGTACAGAACTTAGTTGTTTGTTATCAGAACAAACATTGATAATGTACATTGTTCTGAGCAAAAAAAAACTTTGGTCTTTATGTTTCTCCATATCTGTATTTTTAAAATGGGCATGTATAAAATAATATTTTCATAAGCACTATTGTTCACATTCTCCGAAACCAGTCCCATAAGCCTCATTTACTCTTATTGTCCTACCAGAAAGTTAAAGTCAACATTACTTCATTTTTACTGAAAAAATATTTCTGAATTCTATCTAGGTTCCCGAGATCAATTCCATGGAGAAAACCAAATATGCAACAGTATGAAAATTGAATTGAAGTCTAAAGGGTATTGTAATGACAGTGCATTACTGTCAATATTGATAACTTACCAAATTAGATTTCAAGTACCAAAGGAGAAGAAAAAGGTCAAAACTAGAGAGAGAAAAAAGAGAAGAAAAGGACACATAAAAGTGTTTAGTTAAATAGTAATAAGATACTGATTCAGAGGTTAGAGTTATCCATTTAATATATGATGCAGTATGGCTTTATAAATGTAATAATTTAATCAATAGTTTATTAGTATCCTAATTTCTTACAATGTTCGGTACATCTTTATATTAACAGTTTCTCCATAATTTTTAAATTTTTAATTTTTAATGTGTGTGTGTGTGTGTGTGTGTGTGTGTGTGTGTGTGTGTGTGTGTATGTGTGTCTATCCATAATAGGTTGGGGATTATGTAAGATATTCAGAAAGGAGTGACAGGTTTCCTTGAGCTGAAGTTGTGAGCAGTTGCAAGCTGCCCATTGTGGGTGCTTGGAACTAAACTTGGGTAGTCTGGAAGATCAGTAAGTACTTAAAACCACTGAGCAGTCATTGAAGCCTGTCCTCAGTCTTTTGAATAATTATGAAATGATTAACTATTATAAAATTGTTTTGAGGTAGGGAAAATTGAGCTGTTTTGAAAAGAGAAGAGGGCAGACATAATGTTGAGTAAAGATATTTCAAATAAATTAAATACTGAAAGATAGTGTTTAAGTAAAAAATGTTGGAGCTAGAGTAAACTAAAATCTGGAAGAGTGGAAAATAGAAAGGAAAAATGAAGCAAAGGGGGCAAATTAATTAAGAACCCGTAGTTTAGCACTGACCTAAATTTCACTATGGGCTCTTAATTAATTTTCCCCCTTTGTGTTCTTATTTCTTGTGAAGAACTTAAGCTCTTCAGTACAATGAGTGCAGAGACAATACATGACATCAGTCTTATTTCTTTTTTTTTTTAATTTACATTTATTTAAAAAAATGTACCAAAAATGGGGGAAGGAAAGGATTTAGGGCAGGGCAGAATGGGGTGTCTTGAAAGTTGAAAATTTTTGGGATGGTTACATCTGGCTGAACAAACATTCTTTCCTTTGGCACAGGAATCAGAAAGAAGAGGAAGAGATATAAGGGAGAACAGTCATAGCATTGTTATGCTATGCAAGAAACTTTGATTTCAAACAGAGAGGAGTTATATTCTTACTTTCCCAGCAACTTTTGTTCCTTTATGTTCTAGTAACTTTGTAATAAGCTCAATTTTATCAGATAATATTTTTATATTATTATCTTGTTAATATAATTTCTTCATTGGTAAACTACATTCTCCTTTCTTGTGTAATCTTATACACAGAAGTTCATTTTATGCATTGGAGAAACCCATAAGGTCCAAGCAGAACGGAAAAATAAGTAATTTCAAACATCTGTAAGCAAATAATAACATTCATTTTCACTGCCATTATTAATTTTTAATCTTAAAACTTAAGGAAATATAGGAAACATTATTTTGTTTTTACAAAGAATATAAAAAGATGAGGGGCAGATAAGCATAAGGAGTATCCTAACTGTTGAAGGATTTTAACATGGTATAATATCTATTGCATACCTTTTATGTGAAGTGTGGGTCTGTCTATCAGAGCAGGGTTCCTTAATATCGTGGATGTTGGAACATACCTTCCCTCAGTCTTAAATTCCCGTTATTCTGAACAGGAATTGATGTTCAAGGGTAACTGAGAACATTTAAACTTCCAAAAAAAAAACCCCACAAACAACATATTTTGCCAGGTAATCTGTGATATATTTTCAGTTTCTACAGGGAATTCAGTCTCTTGCCATCAATTATACTACATGTTACTAGCTACTTTTCTCCCCAGGGTTTCATAAAAATTAGGTTTAAACTTGAAAAATAAACTTAGGAAAAGTAGAAAGGTACTCCATTTTATTATTTAATAATACAAAATTTCTATTTTGTTTTCTCTTAGCACTTTGTTGTCTACATACTAAAAACTCCATTAAAACTATTTTTTACTTTATATATCATAATTTTGAAGTTTCTTATAGGTCCATAAAATAAGTAAGAAGCATTACTTTAAGCTCTCATTTTTTTTTTCAACTTTTATTAGATATTTTCTTCATTTACATTTCAAGTGTTATCCAGAAAGTTCCCTATATCCTCCCCCCTCCCGGCCCTGCTACCCTACCCACCCGCTCCCACCCCCTGGCCCCGGCGTTCCCCTGTATTGGGGCATATAAAGTCTGCATAACCAAGGGGCCTCTCTTCCCNTAGGGAGAAAGTGGGCAGCCTTGTCTGGTCCCTGATTTTAGTGGGATTGCTTCCAGCTTCTCTCCATTTAGCTTGATGTTGGCCACTGGTTTGCTGTAGATTGCTTTTATCATGTTTAGGTAAGGGCCTTGAATTCCTGATCTTTCCAAGACCTTTATCATGAATGGGTGTTGGATTTTGTCAAATTTAAGCTCTCATTTTTTTGTTTTGTGCCCTTTTCCCAATTTTTATTAGATATTTTCTTCATTTACATTTCAAGTGTTATCCAGAAAGTTCCCTATACCTTCCCCCATCCCCGCCCTGCTCCCCTACCCACCCATTCCCACATCTTGGCCCTGGTGTTCCCCTGTACTGGGGCATATAAAGTCTGCATGACCAAGGGGCCTCTCTTCCCAATGATGGCCAACTAGAGACATGAGCTCAGGGGGTACTAGTTAGTTCATGTTATTCTTCTACCTATAGGGTTGAAGACCCCTTCAGCTCCTTGGGTACTTTCTCTAGCTCCTTACTTGGGAGTCATATGTTCCATCTAATAGCTGACTATGAGCATCCACTTCCATGTTTGCCAGGCACTGGTATAGTCTCCCATGAGACAGCTATATCATGGCCCTTTCAGCACTATCTTGCTGGCATATGCAATAGTGTCTATGTTTGGTGACTGATTATGGATGGATCCCTGACAGCCGCAGTCACTGGTTGGTCCATCCTTTTGATTCAGCTTCACACATGATCTCTGTAACTTCTTCAATGTGTGCTTTGTTCATAATTCTAGGAAGGGTCGACATGTCCACATTTTGATCTTCCTTTTTCTTGAGTTCCATGTGTTTAGTAAATTGTATCTTGGGTAGTCTAGGTTTCTGGGCTAATATCCACATATCAGTGAGTACATGCTATGTGAGTTCTTTTGTGATTGGGTTACCTCACTCAGGATGATGCCCTCCAGATCTATCCATTTGCCTAGGAATTTCATATATTCATTGTTTCTAATAGCTGAGTAGTACTCCATTGTGTAAATATACCAAATTTTTTGTATCCATTCCTCTGTTGAGGGACATCTGGGTTCTTTCCAGCTTCTGGCTATTATGAATAAGGCTGCTATGAACATAGTGGAACATGTGTCCTTATTACCACTTGGAACATCATCTGGATATATGCCAAGTAGAGGTATTGCAGATCTTCCAGATCTGTCCAATTTTCTGAGGAACTGCCAGACTGATTTCCAGAGTGGTTGAACAAGCTTGCAATCCCACCAGCAATGGAGGAGTGTTCCTCTTTCTCCACATCCTTGCCAGCATGTGCTGTCACCTGAATTTTTTATCTTAGCCATTCTGACTGGTGTGAAATGGAAACTCAGGGTTGTTTTGATTTGCATTTCCCTGATGATTAAGGATGTTGAACATTTTTCAAGTGCTTCTCAGCCATTTGGTATTCCTCAGTTGAGAATTATTTGTTTAACTCTGTACCACATTTTTAATAGGGTTATTTGATTTTCTGGAGTCCATCTTCTTGAGTTTGTTGTATATATAGGATATTAGTTCCCTATCAGATATGGATTGGTAAAGATCCTTTCCCAGTCTGTTGGTGGCATTTTTGTCTTATTGACATTGTCTTTGGCCTTACAGCTTTGCAATTTTATAAGGTCCCATTTGTTGATTCTTGATCTTAAAGTACAAGCCATTGCTGTTCTGTTTAGGAATTTTTTCCTTGTACCCATATCTTGAAGGATTTTCCCCACTTCCCCCTCTATAAGTTTTAGTGTCTCTGGTTTTATGTGGAGCTCCTTGACCCACTTAGACTTGAGCTTTGTACAAGGAGATAAGATTGAATCAATTCACATTCTTCTACATGCTAACCTCCAGTTGACCCAGAACCATTTGTTTATGATGCTGTTTTTTTTCCACTGGATTGTTTTAGCTCCTTTGTCAAAGATCAAGTGACCATAGGTGTGTGGGTTCATTTCTGGGTCTTCACTTCTTTTGCATTGATCTACCTGTCTCTTGCTGTACCAGTACCATGCAGTTTTTACCACAATTGCTCTGTAGCTTGAGGTCAGGCATGGTGATTCCACCAGAGATTTTTTATTGTTGAGAATAGTTGTTGCTATCCTAGGGTTTTTTTATTATTGTTATTCCAGATGAATTTGCAAATTGCCCTTTCTAACTCGGTAATTGAGTTGGAATTTTTATGGGGATTACACTGAATCTATAGATTGCTTTTGTCAAGGTAGCCATATTCACTATATTAATCCTGCCAATACATGAGCATGGGAGCTCTTTCCATCTTCTAAGATCTTCTTCAATTTCTTTCTTCAGAGACTTGAAGTTCTTGTCATACAGATCTTTCACTTCCTTAGTTAGAGACACACCAACGCATTTTATAGTATTTGTGACTATTGTAAAGGGTCTTTTTTCACTAATTTCTTTCTCAGCCCATTTATCTAGCTACTTCATTGAAGGTGTTTATCAGGTCTAGGAGTTCTCTGGTGGAATTTTTAGAGTCATATATATGCTGTCATATCATCTGCAAATAGTCATATTTTGACTCCTTCATTTCCATTTTGTATCCCCTTTATCTCCTTTTGTTGTCTAATTGCTCAGGCTATGACTTCAAATATTATATTGAAAAGGTAAGGAGAATGTGACAGCCTTGTCTAGTTCCTGATTTTAGTGGATTGCTTCAAGTTTCTCTCCATTTAGTTTGATGTTGGCTACTGGTTTGCTATATATTGCTTTTATTATGCTTAGGTATGGACCTTGAATTCCTGATCTTTCCAAGATTTTTATCATGAAACGGTATTTTAGTTTGTCAAATACTTTCTCCGCATCTAATGAGATGATCATGTGTTTTTTGTCTTTGAGTTTATTTATATAGTGGATTATGCTGGTGGATTTCTCTATATTAAACCATCCCTGCATCCCTGGAATGAAGCCTACTTGATCATGATGGATGATGATTTTGATGTGTCCTTGGATTCGGTTTGCGAGAATTTTATTGAATATTTTTGTATCAATATTCATAAGGGAAATTAGTCTGAATTTCTCTTTCTTTGTTGGGTCTTTATGTGGTTTAAGTATCAGAGTAATTTTGGCTTCATAGAATGAATTGTGTAGAGTATCTTCTCTTTCTATTTTGTGGAATAGTTTGAGGAGAGTTGGAATTAGGTCTTCTTTGAAGGTCTGAGAGAACTCTGCACTAAACACATATGGTCCTTTGCTTTTTTTTTGGTTGGGAGACCATTAATGACGTCTTCTATTTCTTTTTGGGATATGGGACTGTTTAGATAGTTAATCTGATCCTGATTTAACTTTGTTACTTGGTATTTGTTTAGAAAATTTTCCATTTCTTCCAGGTTTAAAATACATGTAGCTAAAATGTATTACAGACACAAGAAAACAAATATAACATGTTTTCTCCCATTAGTGAATCTTAGGATAAAATCTGTACTTGCGATATCTATAGAATCAAGAAAAAAGGCTGGGCGTGGTGGTGCATGCCTTTAATCCAAGCACTTGGGAGGCAGAAGCAAGCAGATTGCAGATTTCTGTGTTTGAGGCCAGCCTGGTCTACAAAGTGAGTTCCAGGACAGCCAGGGCTATATAGAGAAACCCTGTCTCAAAAAAAAAAACCCATGTTTTGGAGATGGATGCCCTAAAGGATCAGATATAGGTAGATATCTGATATACATAAGATGGTAGCTAGAAAAGTTTAAGTAGCAAGAAAGTGGAGAATAGAAAAGTAACGCTGGACAGAAAAGGGAATATTAACAAAAGTGAATGATTCAAATACACACACACACACACACACACACACACACACACATATAAAACCCACATATAATTTGACAAATAATTCCATACTGTATCATTGGACATTTATAGAAATTACTGGACATGTGTAAGAAAAATATTCATTTTCAGTGTTTCAAAGAACAAAACTATCTTCAGATTTTCCCACTTGAACAAGTAAGACTGCTTTAGACTAAGAAAATTAGATGGACTATAAATAAAATAAAATAAAATAAAATAAAATAAAATCCTTAAACATGTGCAGGCAAAGAATTCTTGTTATCCATTTGTTGACTCTGGTTCCAAATATTAAAAAAGAGCAATTCATTGGCACAACAAGGTGTTTTCTTAGAAAATGTCCTGACTGTGAATTTATGGGGTGTTTTAGTTAGGGTTTCCATTTCTATAAAGAGACACCATGACCAAGGCAACTCTTAAAATGGCGGACATTTAATTAGGGCTAGCTTTTAGTTTCATATATTCATTCCATTTCATCATAGTGTGAAACATGGCCGCAGGCAAGGAGACATGATACTGAAAGAGGTTCTGAGGGTTCTACATCTTGATCTGAAGAGATCCAGGAGAGGTTTCCCTTCCAGTCCACTAGGGGGAGGGTTTCAAATTTCCTCCAACAAGGCCACACCTATTTCAACATGGGCATACCTTCTAATAGAGCAAGTCTTTGATACAAACATATTCAAACTACCACATATAGCAATCAGGTATCTGTGAGAAAGGTCAATAGAAAAAATATATTTTCCTGTACTCATTTCCTTTAGACTTCCTAAACTACAAGTACTAGAAAAGCTGAGAACGGGTCACATGAACAAGGATATTTTCTACATTTCCTTACTTCTTTGCAAAGAGAAATGTGACATAAAATATTATTGAAAGACACCACAGTGTTTGAAATTAATGTTTCCCAACAAATGAAGGTTTTGGATCCAGTTTCCACAAGAAAACAGCATATAGGACATTGATTCTACACTAATGAGAGGGTATGATTTCCCTTAGGTAAAGCAGGAATGAGAGAATATTACCAGTGAATTTGGGTAAATTCACAGAAAGTAAAAGATTTAAAGAAAAGTTATTCAAAATGTTTATGAGCTCTCTTTAAAATTAGCACTAATAAAAATCGTTATTTAAAAATGACCTAACTGTCAGACAGTGAGCTATATCTTTCTTCCAAAGACAACATCTAAGTGAGTGGCCAGGAAGACCCACTAAACGAGTGAGCTGTATCCTGGACCAGTGTTCTTATAATATATTTACAATGTCTCAGCACTCTAATGTCTGTCAATAGAAATAAAAATATATTTTTATAAACATATAAATTTACAAAAGCATTACAGCACGTAGAGATCAAGAAGTTCTTTGAGGTAAAATGATTGATTTCTCATGTTTTTTTATACAAACAAAAAAATAACAAAAATCATTTTCCAAAAATATTATCTAATGAGTTCCTTTCCTTTCATACCCACCTATTTCTTATGAAGCTAAGGATGATAGGAAATAACAATATCTAACTATCTTTCTAAATTCAAGATTTTGTTACACTGTCTCAAGTATTCCTAAGACTGCTGTTCTTATATATTCTTTTGTGTATGTACATTTAATGTTATATGTATTCTAAAATGGTTGAGAAACTTTGCAATATTGTCTGTTCTTCAAGAGATGATTATTAGTAAAGTTAGTAAACAAGGGTAGAAACATGCGTCTGGTAGCCTAGAAACAGATTACTAGAAATTTTAATGCCTTTGTTTCTCCTTTTTGCCTCAAACCACCTGGGGATGAAGTTATTAACTAACAAAGTTAATTCTAAAGTTAACACTTTGGAATTAATCCAAGACAAGAGAATGTTCTTGAGAAGATCTTAATGAGAAGAATATCATTAAGAGGTTCATTAAATCACACTTCTGGGGGTTTGATAGGAAAGTTTTAATTTGTTTGGGAAAGGTGTGAGCACTCAGAGAGATTTTAATAGCCATCTCATTATCAGGTGATGCAAATTTTATTTTATCCTCTTAAAACTTGTAAATTGGAGTCCTAATTTATTGATAAAATTCAAGTAACTTTATTATCACTGAATTATTTGAACCTTTTGTTTTTCCATTCTAAGACTGTTGTAGTAACAACAGGAAAATCAATAATATAACAATAAAGTTACGTTCCTGGAAAACATACCAAATTAATTACCTGATACTAGCCTCTCCTGGATATTTAGCAGTTACTCATTACATATAAGTGAGTAACATTGAAATTATTTCAAATTACCCAAATACACACATTGTTTGTCAAACTGATATTGGTAACATGGTATCTAAGTGATATTAATATTTCATCTCAACTCTTTGTCTCAAACAATTTTTTAGTCAACAGGCCTGGTGTAAAAATAGTGTAAATCAAAAATGCAAAATAATTAGAACTGTACCTAATATTACATATATTTTCACTTTAAATGTCATTTTCTATCATTTAGTATGAAGCATATATTGCTTAAAATAGTCTGCTTTCTAAAAATATGCTGAAATGATGGAATTAATGATTTTACTCCATAATGATCATTATAAATTTAGAGAGATATCTCCTTTTAATATTCTTTTAGAATAAGAACAACTTCTAAATTTATTTTTGAACTATTTGAAATGCATTGATAAATTTTGCAAGCTAATTCAAATCACCACAAACTGTTTACTCCCTTCTAAACCACCAAGCTCCAACTGATAGCTCCAAACCAGCCATGACTCTCTGGAGTAAACCATGTCTAGTGGAAAAAGAAGATTCTATGGTGCGGGGCATGTGATATGAAAAAGAAAATCCACCATAGTAAAAAGATTGTTCCTGGGTTGGTGGTACTGATGAGTCCTTGTTATTTCTACCATTTTTTTTTTATAAAAAGCATTTTTATACAAAACTGTATTGAAGAGTTATATAAATATTTTTGTCTCTTTTTGTGTTGTTTCTAGTTTCTATTTATTCAAATTACTTAACTAACCTAGTTCTTTGTAAATGGCATTGGATATCTCTAATCTTGGTTGGCTCTTCTTGAAATGTAACATTAAAACTTTCAAAATTTTAAGAAATAAAGGAAATGTATAATGGGTTTGAAAATCATAAAGAAGAGTAAAGCATGCATTGAAATTTCAGGGGCAAAACCAATAGTTTAGAAATAAAATGTGAGATAATTATATCAATTTGTTACATTATGTTACAAATATAATTTGAGACAACTGTTTTTAGTAATCTAGAAACTTCATTGATGTTGTTATGTTTCATATTTTTTAAATTGTGGAGAGCATCCAGTAAGTAGGAAAGATTAAAACAGTTGAAAAGTATGTTAAATATGATGAAGTGAATTCAGTAAATGGCTAAAGAAAAATCTTATAGATTATCAAGAATTTAAACTGCACATAACTTTTGTCCTAAGCTAAAGAATGTCTCCAAAGTAAAAAATAGAAGGTAAGAAGAAAAGTAAAAGGTCAAAGTATAACTAAGTGGGCTAAAAGACACTAAAATTTACAGAGTCAACATTTAGTACATGGTGTACAGACCATAGATCTCATGCCCTTTTTATTAGTGAAGGGCACTTAAACTGACCTATTTTAGTAACATTAGGAAAGGTTGTTTGTCTTTTTTAAATAATGAGATAAAAAATGCATTATTATAAAATTTTGCATTTAACCTTAATTCAGACTATAGATAATATATTTTTGTATACATGTATGGAACTAGATGTTTAATGATTAATTTTGAGTGTATGAATATTGTAAATTTATTAATATGTTAAATTTTAATGACATGTATTTTACATTTCCTGCAGACTGAATCATGTTTGTAGACTATGACGCCCCAGGGCCAACACAGTTCTCATACCCCATGCAGGCTGAAGCAGAAAAATAAAAGATAAATCTAGAATGATGAACTCACAAAATGCTTCTTTTGAAGGGGTTACTATTCAAAGTCCATCTCGAAAATACTTCCTGAAAACAACTGCCCTCAGAACTGAGAAGTAAAGGTTATTCATCACCTAAATGGGACAGACATCAAGTTTCTATTCACCATCCTTCTGAAGGGAAATAAAAGAACTTTGGGAAAAAATTGAAGTTGTGGGGCAAACTGTGATTTCACTGATAGACACTGAAATTAATTATTTGGGCATAAAATGGACCCTTACGTAATTTCATGTAATAGTGTACATGCACGAAAGCCTTAATATCAGGGTAAATGTAATGTTATAAATACAGTGTTCTAGAAAATTAAGGCAAAGACACTGCCACTGGGGAGCTTTTGCAGAAAAGGTAGAATTCATCACCCTGATTCCAAGCCCATGAATTATCAGGTAAAAATGAACCATCACTGCTTTTTGTCTTTGAATGCTCACACAGCCATTTGGAAAGAAAATAGACCCTTCAGTTCTAACTCAAGGAAACTATATATGACAGAGAAATTCTTAAACTGATAGAAACTATGCAAACTTCTAATACAATGATACTCATATGCTGCTTGAGCTAACAGAAACAAGGTTCTGAATCCTCTGCCACAACCTGGCAAAAAGTAAGTGCAATAAAATTTTTAAGCATACAACATTGTATTTTTTGCTTTTTTCATTTTTTATAGATATTTTCTTTATTTACATTTCAAATGCTATCCCAAAGGTCCTCTATACCCTTCCCCTGCCCTGCTCCCTAATCCACCCACTCCCACTTCCTCACCCTGGCATTCCCTTGTACTGAAGCATATGATCTTCCCAAGACAAAGGCCTCTTCTCCCATTGATGGCCGACTAGGCCATCCTCTGCTACATATGCAACAAGAGACTAAGTTCTATGGGGTACCTGTTATTCATATTCTTGATACTCCTATAGGGTTGCTGACTCCTATAGCTCCCTGGGTACTTTCTCTAGCTCCTTCTTTAGGGGCCCAATGTTCCATCTAATAGATGACTGTGAGCATCCACTTCTGTATTTGCCAGGCACTGGCATAGCCTCACAAGAGATAGCTATATCAGGGTCCTGTCAGCAAAATGTTGCTGGTATATGCAATAGAATCTGGGTTTCGTGGTTGTATATGGGATGGAACCCAGGGTGGGGCAATCTCTGTATGGTACTTTCTTCCGTCTCAGCTCCGAACTTTGACTCTGTAACTCTTCCATGGGTATTTTCTTCCCCATTCTAAGAAGGAGTGAAGTATACACACTTCGGTCTTCCTTCTTCTTGAGTTTCATGTGTTTTACAAATTGTATCTTGGGTAGTCTAAGTTTCTGGGCTAATATCCACTTATCAATGAGTGCATATCATGTGTGTCCTTTTGTTATTGGGTTACCTTACTAAAGATGATATCCTCCAAATGCATTCATTTGCTTATGAATTTCATAAACTCATTGTTTTTAATAGCTGAGTAGTACTTCATTGTGTAAATGTACCACATTTTCTGTATTCATTCCTCTGTTGAAGGACAACTGGCTTCTGGCTATTATAAATAAGGCTGCTTTGAAAAGAGTGGAGCATGTGTCCTTATTACAAGTTGGAACATCTTCTGGGTATATGCCCAGAAGAGGTATTGCTGGATCTTCTGGTAGTACTTTGTCTAATTATCTGAGGAACTGCCAGACTGATTTCCAGAATGGTTGTACCAGTTTGCAATCCCACAACAATGGAGAGCTGTTCTTCTTTAACCACATCCTTGCCACATTTGCTGTCACCTGAATTTTTGATCTTAGCCATTCTGACTGGTGTAAGGTGGAATCCAAGGATTGTTTTGATTTGTGTTTCCCTGATGATTAAGGATGTTGAATATTTTTTCAGGTGCTTCTCAGCCATTCTGTATTCCTCAGTTGAGAATTCCTTGTTTAGCTCTGTACCCCATTTTTAAATAGGGTTATTTGGTTTTCTGGAGTTCAGCTTCTTGAGTTCTTTGTATATGTTGGATATTAGTCCCCTATCAGATTTGCATTGGTAAACATGCTTTCCCAATCCGTTGGTGGCCTTTTTGTCTTATTGACAGTGTCTTCTGCCTGACAGAAGCTTTGCAATTTTATGAGGTCCCATTTGTTGATTCTTGATCTTACAGTACCAGCCATTGCTGTTCTGTTCAGGAATTTTCCCCCTGTGCCCATATCTTCAAGGCTTTTCCCCACTTTCTCCTCTATAAGTTTCAGACTCTGGTTTTATGTAGATTTTCTTGATCCACTTAAACTTGTGCTTTGTATAAGGAGATAAGAATGGATCAATTCACATTCTTCTACATGCTAATCACCAGTTGAGCCAGGACCATTTGTTGAAGATGCTGTCTTTTTTCTACTGGATGGTTTTAGCTCCTTTGTCAAGATCAAGTGACCATACATGTATGGGTTCATTTCTGGGTCTTCAAATCTATTCCATTGCTCTACCTATCTGTCACTGTAGCAGTACTATGCAGTTTTTTACCACAATTGCTGTGTAGTAGCACTTGAGGTCAGACATGGTGATTCCCCCAGAGGTTCTTTTATTGTTGAGAATAGTTATTGCTCTCCTAGGTTTTTTATTATTCCAGATGAATTTGCAAATTGCCCTTTCTAACTCTGTGAGGAATTGAGTTGGAATTTTCATGGGGATTGCATTGAATCTGTAAATTGCTTTCAGCAAGATAGCCATTTTGACTATATTAATCCTGCCCATACATGAGCATGGGAGCTCTTTCGATCTTCTGAGATCTTCTTCAATTTCTTTCTCCAGAGACTTGAAGTTCTTATCATATAGATCTTTCACTTCCTTAGTAAGAATCATACTAAGATATTTTATAGTATTTCTGACTATTGTGAAGGGTATTGTTTTCCTAATTTTTTTCTCAGACTGTTTATCCTTTGTGTATAGAAAGGCCTCTGATCTGTTTGAATTAATTTTATATCCAGCTACTTCACTGAAGCTGTTTATCAGGTTTAGAAGTTCTCTGGGGGAATTTTTGAGTCACTCATATATACTATCATATCATCTGCAAATAGTGATATTTTGACTTCTTCCTTTCCAATTTGTATCCTCTTAATTTCCTTTTGTTGTTGAATTGCTCTGGCTAGGGCTTCAAGTACTATATTGAGTAGGTAGGGAGAAAGTGGACAGCCTTGTCTAGTCCCTAATTTTAGTGGGATTGCTTCAAGTTTCTCTCCATATAGTTTGATGTTGGCTACTGGTTTGCTGTATATTGCTTTTATTATGTTATGTATGGACCTTGAATTCCTGATCTCTCCAAGACTTTTTTTCATGAATGAGTGTTGGATTTTTCAAATACTGTCTCAGCATCTAAAGAGATGATCATGTGTTTTTGTCTTTGAATTTATTTCTATAGTGGATAATGTTGATGGATTTCCCTATATTAAACCATCCCTGCATCCCTGGGATGAAGCCTACTTGATCATTATGGATGTATTATTGGATTCAATTAGCAAGGATTTCATTGAGTATTTTTGCATCGATATTCATAAGGGAAATTGGTCTGGAGTTCTCTTTCTTTGTTGGGTTTTTATGTGGTTTAGGTGTCAGAGTAATTGTGGCTTCATAGAATGAATTGGAGGATTTAGCTGACAGGACACTGATACAGTTATCTCTTGAGAGGCTAAGCTAGTGCCTGGCAAATACAGAAATGGATGCCCACAGTCATCTATTGGATGGAGCACAGGGCTCATAATGAAGGAGCTAGGGAAAGTAACAAAGGAGCTAAAGGGGTCTACAACCCTATATGAATATCAACAATATGAACTAACCACTACCCCTCAGAACTGTGTCTCCAGTTGCATATGCAGCAGAGGATGGCCTAGTCGGCTATCAATGCGAGGATAGGCCCTTGGTCTTGGGAAGATGATATGCCTCAGTACAGGGCCAGGAAACAGGAGTGGGTGGGTTGGGGAGCAAGGCAAGGGGAGAGTATAGGGTACTTTCTGGATAGTATTTGAAATGTAAATGTAGAAATTATCTAATAAAAAATTCAGGTGTCTCACATGTACTCTTTCAGGTAACTCTTGAAGCTGGAAGTGAAACACATCATGTTTAGTGCAGTCTTCAAAGATCTGAGAATGCTCATTCCATTCATTTATTTCACCTATACCTTTTTCTGGATGCTTTTACTCTTTCACTATTTTTATTCCCTGTTAGGTATATCCCCACCCATGATTCTATATAAAGAACACTCATTCTCAGGTACTTGATCATTTCATATTCATTTATCTAAAGTTGTAAGTAAGCTCTTTCTGAACACACAGCAAGCATAACTTTCTTTCCTCTCCCAATATGTATAGCATCACCTAGCTTCAAATATTTGTGATCTGGTCTGTGTCATCGACTGGTACTGTTCTAGAGCTGTGTCATGGAGGCCACCACTATGTTTGCTGGACCTAGTGTAGAAATGAGCATCCAATTGATCAGCAACTACAAGTGTGGTAGTTGTTGCCTCTTTTTGAGCAGAACAGTTATGTGAGGCTTGGGTCAGAAACAGAATGATGGCCCCTGTGCTTTTCACTTCTTATAGCTACTCATAATGATAGTTGACATGTTTGTGTTGGCCTATACAGCACTGTACTATCATTGATATAAATTTTCTGGAATATTTTGTGCTTCTGAAAATCTCACCTCATTATATTTTACGCATATCCCAACATGGACATGTGATACACTTTCATTTCTTGCTCAAGGTGTCATTTTCCCTCTTGGGGGGGGAGTCATCTTTGCTAAGGGTCATCTTTTAGGTATTTGACTTGCCAAATACCTAAGCAAAATTGAACTTTGCTTCCTGGCCTTCACCAGTGCCCTAGGTAGTCCTTGAGCCGACCTGGGCTTGGAATTCAGTAAGAATGTTGTCTATTTAGTGACATTCAGAATTGCCTCTAATACTGTAAGAGAGACAGTGAAAAAAATCAGGCATTACTATCTACTACATAGAGTTAGAAATCTCAGGGCAAGCTTAGCAAAGTAAGTTTAGAATTCTTATTATAGTTATGTATGGTAGACTACATTACTTATTAGTAGAAAGCCCCCCCCCCCCACACACACACACTATCACTTAGAATAAAAGCCAAGTCGCTCCCATATACAGGAATTTACAATGGTTTAGGAAGTAGATTGGGCTGTGGTTTTAGAGTATTGCATTATTCATGAGAATGTCAGCTAGAGAAGGACTCCCTAATTAGAACCATGACTTTGGCATGAAAGCCCTTGCCCGGGAGTGTAAAGACCTCACACCTGGCTTCTAAGAATGTAGCTGACCTTAGATAGAGCTGACTTTGTCTCAGTTGTTTTATTGACCAGTTCCTGCCAGTCTTTGTGTTTGAATTCCTCTGTTTTGTGTAAGAATCATTGTACCTTGCCAATGTGTCACCTAACTTCCCTATTTTCTTCTGTCTTAAAAGTCTAGTGCTCAATTTGACAAATTACATTCAGATACACACTCTCTCTGTGTCCGTGTTTGTCTGTCACCCTTTTGATCACCAACTCCTTGCCCACCTGTAACTGTAACCCTGTTTTTCTGCAGACTGAGGACCCAATTGAGGTTCGTCTGCAGCAGAACAGGACCCACAGGCATGCACCAGATTCAGGGACAGACCCTGTTCCTTATTGGGGAACCTGAAGGAAGACAAAACAGCACATCTGCTACCAATGTACAGGGGTCTTAGGTCCAGCCAATTCTTTTCTTTGTATGGTGGTTCAGTCTGTAGGGTCTAGCTTAGTTGATTCTGTTGGTCTTATGGAATCCCTATCCCATTCTCTCCCTCAATCTTCTCACCAACTCTTCTAGAAGACTCACCAAGCCACATCTAATGTTTGGCTGTGGGGTTCTGCATCCATATATATTGTCTGCTGCATGTAGCTCTCAGAGAACCATTATGTGAGGCTAGAGTCCACAAGTATAACAAGAGAATCATGAATACTATCAGGGATTGGTTCTTGCCCATGCAGTGGGGTCTCAGGTTGGGCCAATTATTAGTTGCTCATTACCTCCTTCTCTTCTCCATCTTTGTCTTTGCACATCTTTTAGGTAGAGCAAATTTTAGGTTAAAGGTTTTGTGGGTGTGTTGGTGTCCTTATCCCTCCACTGGGAGTCCTGCTTGGCTATAAGACACTGTCACTTCAGGCTCTATATCCCCCACTACTATAGGTCTCATTAAGAGTCAACCCTATAGACTCCATGTAGCCTCTACCTATCCTTGCTCTCTTGTAAGTCATAAAGGTGACCCCATAATTACTACCAAAATCCATGTTCTTTCCCCAATAATGTCTACATATGATCACCCTCTCTGACCCTCTCTATATCCTTCCTCCCATCAAGATCCTTGCTTCATCTACTTTAGATGTCTACTTTATTTCCTCTTCAGAGTAAGATTTAAGCATCCTCCCTTGGGCATTCCTTGTTATTAGCTTCTTTGGATCTGGGGACTGAAATATGTTTACCTTGGTCTATGTCTAATTTCTACTTATAGGTGAGTACATATCATGCATGCACTTTGGGGTCTAGGTTACTTTACTCTAGGATGATATTTTATAGTTTCATCCATTTGCTTGTAAGTTTCATGATGTCCTTTTATTAAGCAAGTGAATAGTATTCTATTGTGTAAATGAACCACATTTTCTTTTTCTATTGTTTACTTGAGGGATGTCTGGGTTGTTTGCAGTTTCTGGCTATTATAAATAAAACTGCTATGAAGACAGGTAGCAAGTGTCTTTGTGGAGCCACCATTACTGGCCCTTCCCTACAGCTGATCTTTACAATTAGAAGAGAGAAAATGTACAATTCTCTGACAACCCTAGGAGCTCATTGGTCTCTTAGACACTATCCTTTTCACCCATCAGCCCACTTGGGATGATTGTCAGCAGCTTTTGCAGATTATTTTCACCACCAAGGAAAAAGGAATACATTTGTTTGAAGGCCAGAAATAACATTCTGGGACCTAATGGCATTCCAACCTGGAACCGAGCTGACACTGATAATGGATTTACCCTCAGGAGACCTGGTTGGGTCTACAATACAGTTGAAGGTAGGGAGCATCTTTGTGTCTACCTTCAGAATCTGATGGCAGGTTTCAGGTAAACCACTTGGCAACCCACCAATTTGGCTAAAGTTTGTAATGTCAAGCAGGAGAGTAATGAAATATTTCTTGATTAGATCATGGATGCTTTGCCATATACACACCTAGACCCTGAGGAGGCAGAGAATTCTAACACAGTGGTGCTGGCTTTTATGAACCAGTTGAAACCAAACATAAGAAGGAAGTTGCAGAAATTAGAAAGATTAAAAGAAAAGTCATTGAGGGATTTAGTGGAGGTTGCAAAAAAAAGTGTATCATAATAAAGAAACTAAAGATGAAAAGAAAATTAAGACAGAAAAGATATTAAATAGAGATTTGTCCAAAGTCCTTATGTTCAATAGTATTCTTGACCCAAAAGAGAGAAAGTGCCAGCTCTGGTGTATTGCTGGATGGAAGGAGCCTAAAGGAGGCCATCAATCAGAATTAGGTAAGAACTAATGCACCTACTGTAAGGAGGAAGGATAGTGGGCTAAAGAGTTTTCAAAGAGAAAGCCAAAGGTTAAGACCATGACCACAGAGGAAGAAGAAGATTGAGGAAGTAGGAGTTTGGAAACCTCCCCAAACCCAGAGTACCCTTAGAGTGGAGGTGAATGAAGCCTCTAGACTTCTTAGTGGATACTGGAGCTCAAAACTCAGTGCTCCTGGGGAAAAATTCCTGAACAAAACAGCAAAGGCTTGTGCTGTAAGATCAAGAATTGACAAATGGGACCTCATAAAGTTGCAAAGCTTCTGTAAGACAAAAGATATTGTCAACAGGACAAAAGGGCCACCAACGGACTGGGAAAGGATCTTCACCAATCCTAAATCAGATAGGGGACTGATATCCAATATATATAAAGNCATCAGTGGGAAGAGAGGCCCCTTGGTTATGCAGACTTTATATGCCCCAATACAGGGGAACGCCGGGGCCAGGGGGTGGGAGCGGGTGGGTAGGGTAGCAGGGCCGGGAGGGGGGAGGATATAGGGAACTTTCTGGATAACACTTGAAATGTAAATGAAGAAAATATCTAATAAAAGTTGAAAAAAAAAACAAAAAAAACTCAGTGCTCTTAAAGGCTGAAGGGCCACTGTCTTCCAAGATGTTCTGAATTTAGAGGACCACAGGCACCAAATAATATCATGAACTACCCAAGGAACAGATGACTTATGAACGGGATGGGTAGTTTATACAAGTCACCAACAGCCTCCAAACAAGACTTGGATATTTGGTTGAAAAAGTTTCCCCAGTCATGGGCAGGAACTCAACCCCCTTTGTTTGTAGAGCTTAAACTGGGGGTGAAGCCAGGACTAGACTACCAATACTTATGTCTCAAAAGGCACAAAATGGGATCATAGCCCATATCCAAAAACTGTTTACCCTGGAAGTCCTCAGGTTATGTCAATTGGCCTGGAGCATTCCACTGTTGCTTGTGAAGAAGCCAAATTCCAATGACTACCACCCTGTCCAGGACCTAAGGGGTGTTAATTGCAGGGTTATGGACATACACCATATAGGGCCTAACTATTATACTTTATTAAGTTTGTTACCACAAGATCAGAAGTGGTATTATGTTTTTGACCTAAAAACTGTCTTTTTTAGCCTGCCCTTGGCCCCTGAAAGTCAGGAATATTTTGCCTTTGAATTGTGTGATCCTGAAAGGAACGTTAATAGACAATTCACCTGGACCTGCCTGCCCCAAGGCTTTAAGAATTAACTCTGCATTTTTGATAATGCTTTACATGAGGACTTGGGTGATTACTGGCCTAATAACTCAAACATAATTCTTCTTTAGTATGTAGATGACCTTTTGTTTGCAGCAGAAACTAAAGAGAGGAGCCATACAGGGAAGCAAAATATTGTACAGGCACTGAGGGACATGGGATATTGGGAATCTGCTAAAAAGGCACAGCTCTGTAAGACTGAAGTCACCCATCTCAGTTATATTCTAAAAGAAGGACAGTGATGGCTTTCCATGGGAAGAAAGGAGATTGTCATCAACATTCTTACCCCCACTCTGAGCCCATAAAAGGTGAAAGAGTTCTTGGGGTCCACAGACTTTTGTAGATTAAAGATTCCAGGCTTTGCTGAAATAGCTAAACCTTTTATGAAGCCACCAAGGAAGGCAAGGAATTTGTTTGGACTCAGGAACACCAAAGGACCTTTGAGAAAGTAAAACAGGTCCTGCTCTCAGACCCTGCTTTAGGGCTACTAGACATTGCTTAGCCATTCCATCTGTATGTTGATGAACATAAAGAAATAGATAAAGGGATCTTGACCCAAACTCTAGGGCCATAGAAATGGCCATCATCTTATTTGTCAAAGAAATTAGACCCAGTGGCAGCAAGATGGCCACCTTGCTTGTATCACTGCAGCTTCAGCATTACTGGTTAAGGATGCAGATAAATTAATTTGGGGACAGAATTTAGTCATAACTACTCTTGCAATTGAATGAGTACCCAAACATCCACCTAATTGGTGGCTCTGTAATGCCCACATGATTCATTAACAGACCTTACTGATTAACACTGGCTGAGCTATCTTACACCTGCCTGTCTCCTGGAATCCTACGACTCTTGTCTCTGACCCTGATTTGGACCATCTGCTCCACCAATACATTGAAACCTTGGCTCAGGTACATAGTAACTGACCTGACTTAAGGGACTCCCTTCTGCCAGGGGCAGATCAGACTTGTTTTACAGATGGATGCACTTCATCCATGAGGGTCATAGAAGAGATGGAGCAGTGGTAACTGCAGAAACAGAGGTAATCAGGACTAAGTCTCTTCCCACAGGCACTTCAGCTCAAAGAGCTGAATTGATAGCATTAACCCAGGCCCTCATTATAGGAAAAGGGCTGGCTTCATATGGAGCCATTTACCAAGACAGAAGGCTCCTAACTGCAGAAGAAAAAAAAATAAAGATAAAATTCTACAGCTCAAAGCCCTCTAGTTGCCAAAGAGGTTGGCAATCACATATTGTCCAGGGCATGAAAAAGGAAAATCACAATGGCTAGAGTTAAGAATTTAGCTGACAAAGCTGCTAAGGAAGAACTGACCCCCTCTGTATTGGCTACTATCCTGCCTGATCTACCCAATTCCAACTTACCAGAATGCTCAGTCTATACAGAAGATGTGATCAAATGGCTAAGAGTCAGCCCATGATGCAATGTTCAGAAAGCTAGTGACAATCAGCTGAGGGTAAGCTAATATTACCCATCTCCTTGGCAAAAAACATCTCAGGAAAATCCATAGAGTCACTCACATGGGAGTGAGGTTGATGGCACAAAGTGAGATAATCTAAGGTGTCTTTCAAAGACATGCAGAATTCTATTGAGGATATAGTGTCAAGCTGAAGAGCTTGCCAGTTAACAAACACCCATAACACACCCAGATATCCAGGCTCTCCACTGGGAGGCAATGTGGGGTGGTGGGTATAGGGGAAGAGGGGAGAGGGAGAAAGCCCATGTCCCACCAGAGTTCCTGTGCTCTGGGCAGGCAGACACAGGTAAACTGCTGAACACTTTCCACTCGGCCCTGGGTGGGCATCTGGCTGTGTGAAGCCACTGACCCCACATGGTGGGGGGGGTGGACAAGGGGCAGCACCTGGTACCAGGGGCCCTGGGGTGACACTCTCGGCCCCAGAGATACAAGAAGAGGGCAGAGGGAGAGAGGTTCCCATACAGGCGTGAGTTCTAAGTCCAGGCTGTGGCTGGAGCGCAGGAAGGCCTTCTGATGGGAGATTAGGCTTGGCCTGTTAGGAGAAAGCCTATCCCACCATTCAAGCACAGTGGGCCTTGACAAACAGAGACAGTCTATGGTTTTGGAGCTTTATTATAGAAAGGCAGAGGGGAAGAGAGAAGGTAGAAAGAGAGAGAGACCAGCCATGGCTAAGAGGAGAGAAGGGAAAGAGAGAGAGAAGAAAGGCTAGAGATTAAGAAAGCTTAGAGAGAAAGGTAAAAGAATAAAGAGTAAGAGAGCTTAGAGAGTAAAAAAGTTTTTTTTTTAATTTTTTATTAGATATTTTATTTACATTTTAAATGTTACCCCCTTTCCTAGTTTCCCCTCCAAAGATCCCCATCCCCTCCCCCCCACCGGTTTCCCAACCCACCCACTCCCACTTCCTGGCCCTGACATTCCCCTATATTGGTGCATAGAATCATGAATAAAGTTATTTTTAAAAGGATGAAAATGTTTGATGAAATGTTAGAGCTAGGCATAATGGGGTATGTCTGTCATCCTAGTGTTCTCTAAGTCCAAGCAATAGGTTCAGTGGTTCAATGCTATCTTGGCAAGATTGCTAGTTTAGGCCACAAAGACCCAGTTTCAGGAAACAGCAACAAAGAAAAAGCTGGACATGGTGGTGTACACCTTTAATCCCAGCACTCTGTGAGTTTGGGGCCAGCCTGGTCTACCTACCAAGGGAGTTCTAAGACAGCCAGGGCAACACACACACACACACACACACACACACACACACACACACACACATACCCTGTCTGGAAAAAATACCCCTTCCCCACAAGAAAGAAACAAAAGAAGTCAAAGGAACAGGTACCACCTTTTCAGAACTAGAGCTCCTCTCTGCTCAGCTCCATCTGCAGCCACTAATCTAAGGCCATGGTAATGCTCAATTTGCTACGCCTTCTAAATTCTAATAGCAAAAAAATTCAGTGTGGCTTAAGCACAGGCATTTCAGTCATCATAACACTTACATTTGCGGGAGGGTAGGGGGGCAGGGCCGGGAGGGGGGAGGGTATAGGGAACTTTCTGGATAACACTTGAAATGTAAATGAAGAAGTTATCTAATAAATATTGGGAAAAAAGAGAGCAGAGAGAGAGAGAGAGAGAGAGAGAGAGAGAGAGAGGTTAGAGAGAAGGGTATAGTAAGGAAAGTAAAAGCTTAAGAGAGTGAGGAGGGACCAAGCAGCCCTTCTTATGGTGGGCTGTATTATCTTGCTATTGCTAGGTAACTGGGAGGAGTCTAGCCTGAAGGTCAGAAGCTTGGAACATTGTGTATGTGACTAAAAGCCACATGCTTCTCTTGTGGGGGCTGTGGGGGTGGTAACTTCGACAGGAGCCAGGGGTCTAGGAGACATGAGGGAATGCCTTCCATCCCATGTAGGTGGGAATTACCAACACTAGGTTTCACCGAGGTTCACAACCTCAGCTCAACTGGAGACTAGGCCATCTGTACATAGCCCATTGCCCCACAAGGCAAGAGATCTGGGGTCTAAAATGAAGTTGATTTACAGAAATCAAACCAGGGAAGTACAGGTGCAAGTACTTGCTGGTATTCCTGGACACCTTCTCTGAGGCTGCAAAGCTAAGACGTTGCTGGAAGATATTTTGCCCAGGTATGGATTCCCTCATATGATAAGGTCAGATAGGACCAGCATTTGTGTTCAAGGTAAGCCAAGATGTAACAATATTTATTGAGGGAGATTTGAAGTTATGTTGTACATAACAATCCCAAAGTTCAGGACAAGTAGAATGGATAAAAAGAATATTAAAAGAGACATTAATTAAATTGACCTTAGAGACTGGTAGAGATTAGGTGATGCTTCTTCCCTTTGCCCTGTATATGGTGAAGAATTCTCCTTACTGGATAGGATTAACCCCATTTGAGATTATGGATGGTGTCCCTGCCCCCATGTACCCAATCTGCAGTTGGCAGCTGTTACAGAATTGGAAGATGATGACTTAATAACTAGAGTCAGAGTAACACAGTTGGCTCATAATTATGTTTGGCCTAAACTATGTGCCCTCTGTGAAGCAGGCCTGGTTCTAGTACCACAAACGTTTCAACAAAGAGACTGGGTCTATGTGAAGAAGTTTTGCCAGGATGCACTGGAGCCCAGGTGGAAATGACCTTTCATGGTCCCGCTAACCATGCCAACTGCCATTAAAGTGGATGGAATTGCCTCTTGGGTGCACAATACTCATGCCAGACCTCTGATACTCTCTCCACTGAGGAAGACAGAATCCAGCTATCACTGGAATGGAAAGTTTGAAAGGACACCAACCCTCTCAAGTTAAAATTAACTCAGTTGTGAACCTACTATTTTTGTTAATGGTATGTACTGCAACCCCTAACCCACATCAACATTTTTACTTAATCTGGGTGATTAAAATGCCCAACTAGCCTGTACAAAAGAGATGCTTGGAACATCCTGGTTCCCAGATTTGACTTTTGACTTGTGCCAACTAGCTGATAACTCATGGCCTGACACTCAGTTGACTTTTGAGATTTATATTCCAGATGTAGATGGAGAATTTTTTATGTATGTCCATGGGGTAGAAAAACTATCACATGTGGGAGTCCCAAACTATTCTACTATGTTACTTGGGGATGCAAAACATCAGTCTCGGGGAGCAGGGAATGAAAGGTATCAAAGAAAGACATTATCACAGTTGCTCATCAGGGAGACAACTCCCAATGTTTTACTCAGGTTCACTGACAAAGGATAGCAAGCTAAAGGATGGGAAGCAGAGAAGTTGTAGGGCCTTCAGCTTCATATTCCGACAGGTAGCAATCCTAGATTACCTTTTACAATTAGACTTTTGATGAGGTCAATTGTGAACCCACTGCCAGCAGTTGTAGAACTAAATCAGGTTTTAACAAACCTTAAAACTGTGTTAACATCATTCTCCAGACTAGCAACTACCTTTCCCCCACTCACCCAAGGACTCTCAGTTCCAGAACTTTTCCTGAAACATTAAAAAACCAGTGGTTCCCCTCAGGTCAATGATGTTAAAGACCTTTCAAGTCCTGAATCTCTCCAAGCCAGAACTTACCACCTCTTGTTGGTTTTGTTATAACACTAGGACCCCCCTTTTTAAGGCATTAAGTTAATAGCTAGCTATAATGCATCTGAAAAAGATACCACATTTAGATGGCCACAGGAAGGTCCGGCTTTCAGCCTGCCGACCATATTGGGGCAAGGTAACTCTCTGGGTGAATGTCATCATCACATCAATTCCTCTGCAATCAGACTATTTCCATAGTTTATTCCAAATGGATTATTGCCCTGGAACAGGCATGGTGGGCCTATTCAATGGGACTGACCCCTGTGTTCATAAAGGAGTCCTTAATTACTCTGCCCCAAAATGGTTCTATATTTTAGTTCAATTCATACCCTATGTAACCTGATTTTCAGAAGAGACAGTTCTGAGAACCTTAGTAGGGCACAGTAAAAGAGACTTCATGGGGTAGAAAAGAGAACTCATCTCTTTAACCTTAGGGGCAGGACTAGCCAGAGCTGGCACTGGGATATCTACATTAACCTTGCAAGAAAGGAATTGCAATAGTTTAAAAGCAGATATAGGTGAAGACCTCAAATGCCTAGAAAACTCCATTTCACATACTGTAGACTCTCTAGCTGAAGTAGTACTATAAAATAGGCAAAGATTAGACTCAGTGTTTCTATACAAGGGCGACGTGCCACTTTGCACATGATGAGTTTTTGGGTTTTTTTTTTTTTTTTTTTTTTTGGTTTTTTGAGACAGGGTTTCTCTGTATAGCCCTGGCTGTCCTGGAACTCACTTTGTAGACCAGGCTGGCCTCGAACTCAGAAATCCACTTCCCTCTGCCTCCGGAGTGCTGGGAATGAGTGTTGTTTCTATGTCAACCATTCAAGAGTTATTAGGGAATCAATAGCTAAATTTAGGTAAAGTATAGACAGAGGCCAGAGGGAATGAGAAAATTCCAAAAGCTGTTCCTGTTCATTGTTTGATTCTTACCCCTGGTCAAAAACTCTCATTTCCACTCTCATAGGTCTCTTAGTTATTCTCTTACTTCTCCTCACTTTTGGACCATGCATTATCAATAAGTTTTACAATATGTAAGACAGAGACTGAGAACTGCTCAATTGATGGTAATGTGGTCACAGTATCAACAAATTAGCATAGACAATCCAGATCATGAAGAGCCAATATTGGCCTCTAAAGCTACTAATAGATGTGAGGATTGTAAAGACAAAAAGCAACAGCAGGACAGATTTCATCCTGTCCATAAATGTCTATTTGAAGCCTCTAACTTGGAAAACCTTAGTAATCCTTGGGAAAGGCTGCTGTCTCCTGTGCTCAAAGGAAGCATAAAATTAATATCCTTGGAGAGATAAGGACCCCACTCTTGAGCACTGGGAAAGAGACCACAAAGCATTTCCAGCCATTGAAAATAGACAAAACATCTGTGACCAGCTTGCAACAACAGGAAAAGACTGGTCTCCATAACAGGATGATCCCAGGTTAAACATGCCACTTTCCAGATGTATGGTCTCCCCTTGCTGTCTGAGCAAATATTATCAGTTTGAAGGTTAACATTCCTTTACCCCTTTGCCCAACCATGTAATGCCAAGGCTTGAAAGCCCCTGCTTGTGTATTTTCCCAATATAAGCCCTAAGTCCATAGGCCTGAGCATCACATTCATAACCTGTTGCATAGAGAGGGTTGCAGTCAGAGTCCAATCTCAAATAAAAAAAGACTCTCATGTACCTGCATCACAGTTGTGGTCCCCTGGAGGTCTCCTGGGGGGTCTCAAGACATGGGCACAATAGCTTTGCCATGCTTTTATTTGCAAGTGCAGTGTCTAGAGTAGGCTGTCTACCAGGGCATGCCTGCATTTTCTCCTATTATTTCTGCTTGTTTCTCTGGAGCTTTCAGGAGTACTGTTAAGTAACTATATGAGATCTCTCCATTTGTATGCAGGCACTTTGTGCTAACAACTTGTCTCTGAATTACCTTCATTATGTCCCATTTGTTTTTGTATGTTGTCATTTCATTTTCATTCAACTGATCAAATTTTTATTTTCTCCTGATTTATGCCTTTCTCCAACTCTCATACAATAATGAGTGGTTCAGTTTCCATGAGTATATATATTTTCTGGCGTTTCCACTTTTGTGAAATTCAGCTTTAATCCATGGATGTAGGTTAGTATGCAGTATGTTATTTCAATTTTCTCACATATTTTGAGACTTGCTTTATGTCCTACTACATGGCCAGTTTTGAAGGATGTTATATGAGCTTCATTTTTTTTCTTTTTATTTCTTAGATATTTTCTTATTTTACATTTCAAATGCTATCCTGAAAGTTCCCTCCCACCCTGTTCACTGCCCACCCACTCCCACTTCTTGGCCCTGGCATTCCCCTGCATTGAGGTATATTAAGATTGCAATACCAAGGGGCCTCTCCTCCCAATGATGGCTGACTAGGCCATCTTCTGCTACATGTGGAGCTAGAGACACGAGTTCTGGGGGTTCTGTTTAGTTCATATTGTTGTTCCTCTTCTAGGGTTGCAGACCACTTCAGCTCCTGGGGTTCTATCTCTAGCTTCTCCAATGTGGGCCACGTGCTCCCTCTTATGGATGACTGTGAGCATCCACTTCTGTGGGAGTCAGCTATATCAGGGTCCCTTCAGTAAACACTTGCTGTCTTATGCAATAATGTCTGAGTTTAGTGACTGATTATGGGATGGATCCCCAGTGGGCTAGTCTCTGTATGGTCCATCCTTTCTTCTTAGCTCCAAACTTTGTCTCTGTAACTCCTTTCATGGGTATTTTGTTTCCTATTCAAAGAGGAATGAAGTATCCACACGTTGGTCGTCCTTCGTGATTTTCATGTGTTTTGCAGATTGTATCTTGGGTGTTCTAAGTATCTGGGCAAATATCCATTTATCAGTGAGCGCATATCCAATGACTTCTTTTGTGATTGGGTTACCTCACTAAGGATTATATCCTCCAGATTCATCCAATTGACCAAGAATTTCATAAATTCATTTTTTTATTAGCAGAATAGTACTCCATTGTGTAAATGTACCATATTTTCTGTATCAATTCCTCTGTTGAGGGACATCTAGGTTCTTTCCAGCTTCTGGCTATTATAAATAAGGCTGCTATGAACATAGTGGAGCATGTGTCCTTTTTACCAGTTGGAACATCTTCTGGGTATATGCCCAGGAGAGGTATTGCTGGATCCTCTGGTAGTACTATGTCCAATTTTCTGAGATAACGCCAGACTGACTTCCAGAGTGGTTGTACAAGCGTGCAATCCCACCAGCAATGGAGGAGTGTTCCTCTTTCTCCACATCCTCGCCAGCATCTGCTGTCACTTAAATCTTTGATCTTAGCCATTCTGAGTGGTGTGAGGAGGAATCTCACTGTTGTTTTGATTAGCATTTCCCTGATGATTAAGGATGTTGAACATTTTTTCAGATGTTTCTCAGCCATTCAGAATTCCTCAATTGAGAATTCTTTGTTTAGCTCTATACCCCATTTTTTAATGGGGTTATTTATTTTTCTGGAGTCGAGCTTCTTTAGCTCTTTGTAGATGTTGGATATTAGTCCCCTATCAGATTTAGGATTGGTAAAAATCCTTTCCCAATCTGTTGGTGGCCTTTTTGTCTTGCTGACTGTGTCTTTTGCCTTACAGAAGCTTTGCAATTTCATAAGGTCCCATTTGTCAATTCTTGATCAGACCACACAGGCCATTGCTGTTCTGTTTAGGAATCTTTCCCCTGTGCCAATATCTTCGAGGGTTTTCCCCACTTTCTCCACTATACATTTCAGTGTCTCTGGTTTTATGTGGAGGTCTTTGATCCACTTAGACTTAAGCTTTGTACAAGGGGATAAGAATGGGTCAATTCGCATTCTTCTACATGATAACCGCCAGTTGTGCCAGCAACATTTGTTGAAAATGCTGTCCTTTTTCCAGTGGATGGTTTTAGCTCCCTTATCAAAGATCAAGTGACCATAGTAGGTGTGTGGGTTCATTTTTGGGTCTTCAATTCTACTTCATTGATCTATCTGTCTGTTGCTGTACCAGTACCATGCAGTTTTTATCACAATTGCTCTGGAGTACAGCTTAATGTCAGGCATGGTGATTCCCCCAGAGGTTCTTTTATTGTTGAGAATGGTTTTTGCTATCCTAGGTATTTTATTATTCCATATGAATTTGCAAACTGCCCTTTCTATCTCAGTGAAGAATTGAGTTGGGATTTTGATGGGGATTGCGTTGAATCTGTAGATTGCTTTCGGCAGGATAGCCACTTTGATTATATTAATCCTGCCAATCCATGAGCATGGGAGCTCTTTCCATCTTCTGAGATCTTCTTCAATTTCTTTCTTCAGAGACTTGAAGTTCTTGTCATACAGATCTTTCACTTCCTTAGTTAGAGTCACACCAAGGTATTTTATAGTATTTGTGACTATTGTGAAGGGTGTTGTTTCCCTAATTTCTTTCTCAGCCCTCTTATCCTTTGTGTAGAGAAAGGCCATTGATTTGTTTG
>LR752132.1:8562-47967 GCA_902729485.2 Mus minutoides
CTTTTTCAAACAGATATTGTCTCTAGAATTGAGCAAGTTGGTTCTTTCGACATTGGTAGGTGAGTTGACTTTGCTTTCATAGCACTGTGATACATTTAAACAGCTAACAGGCATCTCTTCCTCCCTTCTGGGGTCCTTCTATACACAGCCATGACTTTCCTGCAGTCTTTGGGCTACTAGACTCGGCTGAACACAAGCTTTCCCCCTGGCTTCTCTAAACCCATCAGCTGTCTATGTAGGGTGCATTGCTGTTGGGAAACACAGGTGTGCACATGAAGGTCATCTTTCATACTGGAAAGTACAGTTAAGTCCTGATGGCCACACTCTGAAAATGAAGATGACTTTCTCCAGGGCATAAGGTTGTGATATTGCAACAGTAGTATTTTTCTAGTAACAATGGAAGATTCACAAGCTACCATTTAAGTGAATCAAGATAAGACTAGGAGTGGCGGAAACCAGACACAGATGACGGGTGGAGACCTGCAGATGCTCTGTGAAGCCGTGTGCTTAGGATGGTGAGAGAAACAAAGCCACCACAGTTTGGTCATCAGGGAACGTTGTGGCGAGTTTTGTCCTGAGAACCTTTGAGTGCATTCATTCACCATCAGTTATAGGAGCTGCAGAGAGACGAGGCCCCCCCTCAGAAGCTCACACCAAGACTTGTCCTTACAGAAAATGTTGGTTGTCCATGTGAGTGGAGTGACTTGTTCTAAGACTATACAGAATGAGAACAGTTTGCCCATGACTGAGGCGTGAGTGGCAGTGAGTGTGTCCTGAGGATGAGGCAGAGTCACAGAGGATAACTGTGCATATCGATGTTCTACCAACACAATGTACAATGCTTGAAAGGTTGGCTACCATTTCTATGAAACTGTGTGTTGAAACACAGGGTGGAGACAGGTCACCCCAACCCTGTGAAGCTTTGTAGCCAGATAAATACTAAAAACCAGGGACACTTCTAGTAAACATGCTGGTCTTCCTGGTACAGACTCACCTCCTTCACCCTAAACTCTACAGCTGCAGCTCATTCCCTCTGTTGAAGGACCATGAACCTTTCTCTTCAAGTAGAGACTTCTTCCTGCCCACTTAGAGATGGGAACCAGAGTTCGCCTTACCCCACAGTTATTTACCCAAGGACAGATTCATCAAGTAGGAGGGATGTATCCTGACACCATGCAGTTTGGTCTTATTCTTCCATGTAAGCAGGCAAGATGGGGCCTCTTGGAAGGACATTAACTGGATTTAAAGATACAATGTATCACATCAGATTTGCCTCTAGTTGAGAAATTTGTCTCTGTTTATATCAGAGTTGTGCAAGTATGAAGAATGTGTGTGTGTGTGTGTGTGTGTGTGTGTGTGTTTTCAGGACACATTGATGTCCTGGAAACAAGGAACTGGAGGTGCTGCTGTGTTATGGGGATCACTGTTCTAATCTGCTTTTAAGAAGTATGTCTTGTCACTAAAGAGAGACTATCTTCTAAAGGAAATGGGTAAAAGGAGAAAGGACTAGAATCACTTGAGTCTAGTAGTTCCTCCGAGGATATCAGAGATAGGCTCCCACCATGATCGTGGATACTTGGTATATCGGGTCTTCCCCAGCCCTACACACAGGCACTGTGGTGCTGTCTGTAGGCAGCCTTGCAGTCTAGATGGCTGTGTAGTGATGGGCAGGAGGGACTACACACCCTGTGAATTACCAGGTGAGGACATCATTCTTGTCATAGGCACAAAGGAGCCAGACAGCATGAGGCTTCTACAATCTACTTTTAGTATGGTGGGATTTTTAAATATTCTAAGAGTTTCATACTTTGTAAAATTTCTGCCTCACTCTCTCCCCTCTATCTCCTCTCATGCCCCACCCTCTCTCTCAATTCATTCATGGGCTTTTCTTCCTTATTGTTAGACACACACATACCACACACACACACACACACACATACATATACACACACATACACACCATACACTACACACACACATACACCACACATACACACACATACCACATACACACAATACACACTTATACTCACACACCATACACTTCACACACATCCACCACACACACACTATACACCACAAATATACCACACATATACACACACATATACACCACACACACAACACAACACACACACACATACCACACACACTACACACAGACACATACCCCAACACACATACACCACATACCATACACAGGCACACATACCACATACCAAACCATATATACACACAAATACACAATACACCACACACATATACCACACATATATACAGACTACACATACACAGAGACATCACACACATTACAAACACATACACCCCATATACCACACACACACACTGCACATACACACATACCATACATATACCATATACACACATACCACACATACATACATTACACACACACACATACACAAGACACATATACACCACACATACACACACTATACATACACACACTACACATACACATACACATACCACACATATACACACTACACACATACATACACACCACACACATATACATGCATCCCATACACCACATACACACACAAACACACACACCACATACACATACTACACACATACATATCACACATACATACCACACATACATACCACACATACACATACTACACATACACATACTACACACACACACACACACACACACACACACACACACACACACACACACAGTGTTCTTTTTCCTTGTCTTTGCTTTCTCTTTGGAAATACTAGCTTGTTACATTGCCCTGGATGGCCTCGAGATCCTGGTCTCCAGCAATTCTCCTGCCTCCAGCCTCCTGAGCAGCTGGGGCCACAGGCAGGTGCCATCACTTCCTAGTGCCGTGGCTTCCTACTTTCAAGTCTTTTTAAAATCATACTTGAGGTCCCTCCATAGTTTAAAATATACTGCAAACAGAGTCCTTCTCTGATAGGTATGAGATCCACCCTTGATCTTTGTTCTCCTTTAGAGTAGCTGTTGTTATTCCCTCTTGGGTCTTTGGCAGGGTTTGTGCTATCTGTGCTTCTTTGAGTGGTGAACAGGTTATTGGACTGCAAACTCGAAGACTTAGACTTATTATCTTGCCTTTCACTCCTCTGAATGTGTGAATAAGACAGTGTTAGAACCAAGACCCCATTCTAGCTTACACTGGCATTATAACTGGTTGACAGCATACAGGGCTCTAAGGCACTAACAACTGTGAATACACTCACACCATTATGTGATCTTTTAACAGTAGTCTATAATATAATATTTCAATAAATATAAAGATAATATACAATATAATATTTATATATATGACTATATACTTATTACATATCAACATGTTATTATAATATAATATAAAAATAAGTTATCTATGCTTATGTTTTTAGCTTGGTTATTACAGTATTCTGTTAAAGATAGTCTTTTTGTCTGGTTTTAGGAATCACAGTGTATGGCCATCTCTTCTAGTGGCCTATATGTTGTTTATACCTTGATCATGGTTGTTGAACTGTGGTATAAGTAGGTTAGTGTTGTCCCGTGCAGACTTTGAAGAAAATGAGGCTGCTTTATGCCCAGCTTGCCCAGTGCAGAAGCAAGTAGTCACATGTGGCCAAGGGACACATGAAATGGGGCCGGTGAGACTGAGAAGCTGGTTAACTTTAATAGTGTGAGGTTTGACTAGAATATAAACAACTACTATTGGCCACTTGCTACCAGATTGATCCTGGGGGTGGGTGGCTGGGAGGGGTGTAAATACTCTATCGCATGCTTGTTATCTATCAGGTTTAGTGCAGTAATGTCCAGGGTAGTCTTCTTCATTGATCATATTAATACGTTAGGGATTGATAGAGACATAAGATTACAAACCAAAAAGGGGTGAAAGAGACTGAAGTTTTAAGCAAGCCAACTACGGTGGCATATGCTCATAATCCCAGCACCCAGGACACTGAGAAAGGACATTCATAAGTTTAAGGCCAGGCTGTGTGACATAGAGACACACACCCTCTCTAAAAGATAAAGGTGGCTTCTTTTAATCATAAGTGAAACGTGTAATTAATTACCTTGCTAATGCATAGAAATGTTTGTGGCTTTTCAGAGGTTACCCAAACAACCCCTACCAAGAAAACAACTGTTTTGGGTTGTGACACTCTGCTTTTGTTCCCACAGGCTCCTTCATGCTGGTCAACACTTCTGGGAAACCAGAAGGCCAGAGAGCTCACCTGCTCCTGCCACAGCTTAAGGAAAACGATACCCACTGCATTGACTTTCACTACTTTGTATCCAGCAAGAGTAACGCGGCTCCTGGGTTGCTCAATGTCTATGTGAAGGTGAATAACGGACCCCTGGGGAATCCCATCTGGAACATATCCGGAGACCCCACCCGCACGTGGCACAGGGCAGAGCTGGCCATCAGCACATTCTGGCCCAACTTTTACCAGGTACATGCTTTCTTGACATTTCATGGTTTTAAATCATCTTCTAATTTCTATCATTGAAAGTTGCCTTTATCTTAGTAACATCAGAGAATGTATAAGGAAATTTTTAATGCCATAGTAAGTATGATCTTCTGAAGTGCATCCTATAGTTATGTGTGTGAAAGAGAAACATGATTCAAGTTTGTTTATCGCTGTTTACATTGTTTTAAGTTTTTTAAAAAAAAAAAAAGCAGTAGCTTACGTCATGGTCTGGAGAGACGGCTCAGCAGTAAACAGCTGCTCTCACAGAGACTTGAACCTGGTTCCAGCACCCACATAGTACACACAACCATCCACCCTTCACCCACTCCAGAGGATCTGATGGGCTCCTCTGACCCCCCTTGAGTACCAGGTACTCTTGTAGTACACATACATGCAGACAAAGCACTTGTACACGTAAAATATTCTAAAAGAAAAAAATTTTATATAGGATTACTTAGTGCCATATTTAAACTTTTCTTGACCTGCTAATAAAGTAGGCATAAAGCGATATATTTAATTTTGTTTTTATATTAAAAAGATCTAATAAAGATCAAGTGTGTTATAAACAGATGCACAAAGTGTGGCATCTCCCTATGTGGCGTCTCCCTAGCTAACTCCATAACAAGTCTTTTCCTTTCTGTACTATCATATTGTAAATTTTCTCCATTCCCATTTACTGGCTTTTTTTTTACTTATAAAAAATGTTTTTTTCTCAAGAAGGAACATATCCTAACTAATGAATACCTTATTATAATATAAATATACAATATAGTATATAAATATACTATATAAATATATAAATATACTATATAAATATAGTATATAAATATACTATGATCAACCGGCAATATAATTTTAAAATGTGGCCTTAGAAGTAGCAAGCAAAGTCTGTCTGGACATTGAGGGTGTTCAGGGTGTTCCCATGGTGGATAGCTGTCGCGTGCCCACATGTCTCTGACCAGCAGAGATGGTGGGAAGGAATGACATGGGGACGCCAAGGCGGGTTCAGAGCAGCTTGCCTTTGCAGCTTCTGCTTTATTCTGCTTCTCTCTTTCTCTCAGGTTTCATACAGCTGCAGCCATTCACTCACACACATCAATCATCCATTCACTCACTCACCCTGGTCTCTCTAACGCTGGTCTCTCGTCTCTCTAATGCTGGTCTCTGGTCTCTCCAACACTGGTCTCTGGTCTCTCCTATGCTGGTCTCTTTCTCTAATGCTGGTTTCTCTTAATCTTCTAAATCAGTTCCTCCTGGGACTGCCCACAATTTATCCTCTTCCATTCACTCACGTCACCTCACACACCAATCATAGATGCACACCATTCTATCAGCCTATCCTGCATAGATGCCTGTCCAAGGCAGCATGCAGGATAGGCTGATAGAATGGTATTGTGAGATGTTGCGCTATCTCTCCAACAAGTTACATGTGCTGCTTTTACTGTGCATGACTGAGACTGGGATAAACAAGCGAGGTCATGGGGCTTGGCATAGAGCTAGGTGCCATCTTTGGTCCTTGCGGCTGTGCCCGCTCCCCACAGATAGCTAATGTCTCTGTGTGTTAAAGTTTGGCTGTGGGACCTAGTCAGAGCAGGAGAGCCTTGTCTTGAGCATTTCTCCCTCCTCCACCCTGTGGAACAGACTGTAGTCTCATCCCCAGCTCAGGCCAAGGGGCATACTGCATGGGGTCAGTGCATACCTGCTCATCCTTGTCTGCCTCTCGTTCACTTCTGCCTGATCATGCTCCCCTAAATCTGAGAGAGAGAGAGAGAGAGAGAGAGAGAGAGAGAGAGAGAGAGAGAGAGAGAGAGAGAAAGATCTCATAAGGCCTTTCAACATGGTTTGGTATGACATCGACTACAATCAAGACTAGAATTTCTGTTTTAGCTTCTTTCTGTATGTTGTTAAAGAGCCATGCATATCCAATGCATGGCTTAATTCATGAGTAATCTTGAAAAAACAGGCTCATCAGAGGAATTACTCCACCGCAGTGTGGTTCTACCGATCAGGATATTGCCTTTTTTTTTTTTTTCATGTATTCTTCTCTGGTAGATTCTATCCCCACCAGAGCTTCCCCTCTCTCTGCTCCTCCCAGCCCCCACTTTTCTCCCCCAGATCATTTCTCCCCCATGTCCCTTCAGAAAAGAGCAGGGCTCTCAGGGATAGGGGAGGGGAAATAGAATAGATTCTGTCGGGGAGCTGGAAACAGTGGGAATGGGAATATGAGCTACTGCCATTTTCAATGCATTTTCTTGAGCAACTAATGTCTGGTAAGATGCTTTGCCTTCCTGACTGTGGACGCCACCCAAACTCCAAAGCCTTCCATCCTCCCTCTCTCACTCATGTTATTGAACAGTGCATGATTTGCCAGCTAAGATCAGAACCTGATTCTCACAGCTTCCGGGTTTGTGCAGGCCACGGCTTCCTTAGTCTACTGAGCCACAGGAGCACGATACTGTCAGCTGGGTGGTTTAAACATAGACATTGCCTGCTCGAATTTTGGAAGCATGGGAAGCCCAAGGTCAGATGCCTTTTCCCCTAAGGGCATTAATTCCATCATGGGGACAGCATCCTCGTGACCTGACCCCTTTAAGAAGGCCCCACCTTCGGATACTAGCAATTAGCACTTCACGGTTATATGGGGGGCACTGGTGGTGGTGATGTGGTCAGTGCATAGCATTGACTGTTTCGTTAAGGATCATGACATGCTTTGAGATGAAAGCTCAACAGAAATTCCTTACTGCATTAACATTTGACATCTCAAAAGCAAGTGTGGCTACTAGCACTCCCTTATAGTTTCCCCCTCTTTCTTCTGAGGGACAACCAACATCTGAAGCTAATGCCCTACTATCAGTAGACAATACTTGATACATCTAAGCACATCTAAGATGATACAGGAGAACTCAGCAGAAACGTAGCTAAACATGGAACTATCAGCCTCAAAACCACCATAGAGACTTGGATTATCCTGTCTCCTTGCAGGGAAAGAGACAGCGTATCCATAGAGATGAAATAAAGCTCCTTCCTATTTCCTTGTCCAAAGCAGTGGTCACATAGATAAGAGACAGGACAATGGCCATCTGGAACTGCCCGAGGTAGGGCTTCCATGGGCTGCAGACCAGCACACATAGGAGAGATGGTAGTCATCTCTTGATGCTTTCACAAATATGAATCGTGATAGAGGGTCGGCTTCTTTGGATGGAAAATTCTATATAGTTTTCTCTATAGAGTCCTCTACCACACAGATGATGTGAATGTGGTTTGTACATGATTAATAGTTCTAATTCCAAAATATTGAAGAAGCTGTGGTATTATGCATGCATATGATACTTTTTGGGGGGAAACCCAGTGCATGAGAACCTATTTCCAAATGATGTATTCTCAGCACACAAAACTGTTACTTCTGGGCCTGAAAGCTAAAGACAATAGTATTTAAAGCAGACGGTGCTCTTGAGAGCTTCTGTCAAGGAGACAGACTTCAGCTCTCTCTCAACACAACCTCTGCATCCTAACACAGCTGCCATGTTTATCCCGATCACAGAAAGTGACATAAGGCTTATATATTTGTGAAACAGTATTAAAATATATATTCATATGATAGTTTCTTGGTTAATTCTGACACTTGTAAAATGGGGATTGTTTTGTTATTCTGGGCTTGTTCTGTGGTGCTGTGGGGTGTACCCAGGGTCTGGTGCATGATAGCCACGACGCTTCCCTATGAGCTACACCACCAGCCCACAGTAGTTAAAGAAATTGTTCAAAAGGATTTCCCATTTAAGTACACACTGGGCAGTGCTAACATCCAGTTAAAGAACACAAACTTTGGCCGATTAGCTGTTAGCATCAGGCCTGCTAGCATGCCAAGGCTCAGCAAGTGATTGCAGCCCAAGTGTAAAGACAGTGCAGTGTGAAAATGAAAGCAAAAACCACTTGGGCTAGAAGAGCTTCTCAGTTTATGGTGACAATTCTGGAGCCGCCATTGATGCTCTTGGGAGAAACAGTGAGAAGCCTTCCATCCTCCCTCTCTCACTCATGTTATTGAACAGTGCATGATTTGTCAACTAAGATCAGAACCTGATTCTCACAGGCAGAGTGGGGCACCTTACCTGATCAGGGGTTCCCCAAGTGTGTTTACTGGAGTTTCAAAGGATGTTATATGGATATGGAACCCAGAAACAAATCCTGAGATATTGACTAAGACAAAAATATCGTGTGTGTGTGTGTGTGTGTGTATGAGAGAAAAAGGGAGGGGAGGCAGAGGGGAGGGGAGGGAAGGAAGATGTATGTGTAGAGATGAGAGAACAGTTTTGGGGATTCAGTTCTCCCCTTCCACCATTCCCCTGGGGATCGCGCTTATAATTTTAGATCTCAGTGTCAAACACATCTTTTTTTCTACTGAACCATCCTCCTGCACACTCGTTTCTTATCTGAATATTTCTGAACTAATGTTCTACAGGAGTCCAAGGCTTTATCCCATTGAATTCTGCCATATTCGGGGCATTTGACTCTGTGTTGATAGACTGTTCCTTAGGAAACAGATGGGGATGGTGCCAGGCTCATTAGATTCTTCTTTTCCCTGTAGCTCCAGGGACTCTGTCAAGAGTGCCCATTTCTCATTTGGAACTGGCTGCAAAATACAGAGAAGTCTTTCATCTTGGCCAGGGTCTGGAACGTGCAGTTGTGAGGTGGTGGAAATTTTGCATCCGCCTAGACCCATCTGCTGCATGCTCTGGTTTAAACCTCATTGGCCCTCTTGGGCATGGTTTATTTCTCACTGTCCTCCTGTAATACCGTCTTTGGTGGACAGAGCTGTGAAGCATGTTTCCTCAGAACGAGGCCTTCCTCTGCAGCAGTCAGTTTGTGTAGCACGTACTATTTATGGGAGAGCATTCTGCACGTACAATAGCAACCTGCACAGAATACAGCTAATTGCAGGTTAATTATTGCTCCTTAAAACACAAATTGTCAAGTCTTTGGTGATTAACACATATTTAATTCTGTAATTAATGTTTGGCCTGATTGTTGCTGAACTAAAGTTCTATAGAAGCTGCCCTGCTGGGGCTCAGAAGCTGTGGAGGAAGCACAGGCTACTCCTTGCCTGGGGGTGCCTGCTGACCTGGATTTAGACATTGACTTTTTGCCATTTGAAGACTATTCTCCTTTCACATCTGCCTCCTTTGCTTCATTGTCCTGATAAAAAAAAGAAAACAGTTCTGCCTTTGATTCTGCTTCCCCTCCTTTCTCTCCGTCCCCTGTGTTTCAAATGCCCCTCAGCCAGAGTGCCGACTGATCGATCTCTCTGAGATCTTTCTAATCATGCTTAGTAAGATCTCAGAGACACGGCCCCTGAGCCTCCAGGATCTGACTTGCTACTGAAGGGGCTGAGTCTGACTTTAGTCAGAGGCCAGGAAGGCAGGATGCTTCATGTAGAGCTTTGTAAAGAGGAACCCAGCATAGCTAGCCTGGGAATTCCTTCCCCAGACCGCTCTGTAAAAAGGTAGGAGGGAGTGGAGATGGAGCCATCGAACAAGAGAGGCTACTGATTCACGGATACCTCCCTGTTGAATCAGATCCCCTAGGTGGGCTGAAAGTCCTGGCAGAAGATTGGGAGTGGATGTGTCTGGGCTCTACTTTAAATTCTTTGTGTAGGAAGGGCACAGAGGAGTCCGTAAGTCAGGGAAGCTAAACCAAGATTTACAGTTTGCTAGCTGACAGCTTTGCTGGTAAGTGAGGAACTGAGGGAATAGGCCTGTCTGATCTTACCCACCACTTCACATTTAGGCTCAAATACTATCTTCCACACAGCTGCCACATCTTCTACACTGTACTTGCCAGAAAACCATTCCTTTACTCTCAAAAAGTTTGCAAGTTCCCAGCAGCTCTGGGTGCCATGGCTACCTAGAGAAGAATGCTCAGTGACTCCAGCAGCTGTAGGAGACATTGGTTGGTCAATAACACTTAGTCAGAGACGGACTAAGTCTCCTCCTGGAGGCTGTCTTGGGATCCAGGTGTGTCTCTGAGTCTCCAGGAGGGGACAGGGCAGGTGTGGTCCCAGCTGGAGTCTGGCATCAGCTCTGGTGTTGGCAGAGTACCTCGCGAGCCTGTTGCTCCCTGAAGCATACTTGGGAAATGTGGGATTCGTGGGCACCTGAAAAACACCACCTCCCCTATTCACTAAATTCCTTGGCCTTGGTCCTTACTCTAAGTGCAGGACAGTTAAATCACTTCCTGCCTTTGGGACAACTGCGGAATTGGATATAAAAGTGAGGTATAACTCTCCCTCCAGCATGAATGTGAGCCTAGGCATCAGCCCCAGACTCCGCATCCTGCTCTTTCACCAGATGAACAGTCTGGTTTAAGAGACCAGTGTAGATCCAGGAGCCTCTCACCTCACTATTGACGTGGACCGGCATTCAGGAGGCTTTGTAATTTGTGTGATGGTCTTTTTTATCTTCACACCCTGTCTCTTCATTTTTTTTCAAAACTTGCTACATCTGTAAATCTCATTCTCGACTTGTATTTGACGATCAAAGATAGGCGCCTCTTCTGTTTGGGCGCTCTCACACCTCTGGTGGCTGCTGCTTGCTTATCAAAACCGCCACTTGTAATTTCCTGTTTTTGTTTTGTTCTCTACTTTAATTTTCTTGTATCCTGCTGTATATGAGAAGGAGATGAGCTGTGATCCTATCATAGTCTTCTGAAAGACAGGGTGTGGGCACTGAAGGAAAAGACAACATACACTCACGTGCATGTGCACGCACACGCACACATAGAAAGTCATACAGATTGTCAGGAAAACCAGAAGCCTAAGGAAGGCATGTGGATGCCACAGGTATGGCGATGCCACAGATATGGCTTAGTGGTATAGCATATTCCTGGCATGAGTGATATTTGGAGTGGCTTACTCCAAAGTGGCAACCAATAAATCAAAGTCATTAATAACATTACAAAGGACCAATAACTGTTTCCATTGAAATGTGGTTGTACTTTGAGTGTCTTTGGGTAACAAAAACATATTTTTTAGATGGTATACCATTAGAAGTAAATTCTGGGGCATTTTCCTACCTTGTCTTTCTTTTTGTATTTAGTTAATGTTATTGCTTGAAACAGGGCATTATTACATAGCCCAAGCTGCCATAGTCTCTTGAATGCTGAATTACGGGTGTGTACTACCTGATAAAGATAAAAAATTATTTCTACCCCCTTTCTGATATAAAGATGGAATCAAGGTATTTGTGGGCACTAAGAAAGCACTCTGTTTTTTGAGCTATAGCAGTCTGCTCCTGTTTCTTAATGTGATAGATTCTTTATTTGTGGTTTTCTTTGGTTTCGTTATGTTGGAGAATGTTTTACTACTTGCGTTTTTACTGCTCTGTTTTATTTTCAAATTATGTGTGTTTGAGTATGTGTGCTCATGCATGTGTATATTCATGTTTGCATGTGTGAGTGTGTGCATTTCTGCATGCATGTGAGTGTGCATGTGTTCATGCATGTGTGTATTGCATGTGTGCACATGTACACATGTGTACATAATGTATACATGTGCGCATGCATGTGTGTACATGCATATGCATGCATGTAGTTGTATGTGTGGGTGTGTGCGTGTATACATGCACGTTTACATGTAAGTGGTGGTGACCATGGGGATAAGACATGTAGGATACCTTGGAGCTCGAGTTGTAAACAGTTGTGAGCCTCTTGATATGAACTAGGAACTAAATTTGGTTCCTCTGTAAGAACAGTGTCCATCTGAGCCATCTCTCCAGCCCTTATAGGTTTTTTTATTTAATTCATTTGGCAAAACAATAAACTTCATAAAAAATGAGTTAGACCTACCTTTGGTTTTACTTAAGTTAAAACTATCAATGATACGTAGACAGACATATCCTCTTAACTGAGTGTCTAGGGAACAGACACATACATGTTTTGCGTCTGAGCATTTTCTGGGTGCTGGTGAGCAAACCCCTGTCTTTGCTCATACAGAGAATGTGGTAGCAGAAGGGCTGGTTTTGCTCCTTTCTTGAGCAGGGAGAATCCAGATGCCGCCCTGTTCAAGTTTCTGTCTTCCTTGACAAGCGCCCCCTAGAGAAGGTACTGACATCAGCCACACACAGGCTGATGGACAGAAGGGTATCTGGGGAGCAAAGGAAAGTACATCCATTGGCCCCGCCCATCTGACAATAAGGGGCTGTCCCCAAAGTCTGGGGAAAGACTGAGATATTAGTGAGGAGAATGAGAGGGTGTTGAGTCTGTCTCACAGTGGTAAATACCAGAGACATCAGCAAGAGTCTGAGGATATGTGGGGGGGTTAGAGTAATCCCAGTCCTCAGCGCCATAGTCAGGTTCCACAATCCCAGAATACTGAGCTAGTGCATATGGTCATCTCCCTGGGGGATTGGTTCTAGGTCACTGACCGCCTCCTTTCTTCATGTGCTCAAATCTGTACAGGCCCAAGTTCTTCCTTTAATTTAAAATGGCATCATATTTGCATATAACCCATGCGCATCCTCATGTGGTCTTGATCTTTAAATCCTGTCTGGATTACTTATAATCACCATCACAGTGTCAGGCTATTAAATAGATGTTTTACTATTATTTGGGGATTAAAAGCAGCAGCATAAGGCCATACCACTCCCGAATGCACCCAATCTCGATGAAGACGGCATCCGAAGTTGATGTGTGTGTCTCATACAGACCTAAAATTTTTGTGTGTCAAAGTATTCTCCAACCACAATCGAATTTGTGGATCTAGAAGCGAGTGATATGGGTGGCTTCCTGCACTGTGACATTGCTTCTGGGGTGCCCAGGAGCCTCGAGCCACAGTGTGTTTGGTCAGCCATCAGTTCATGACCTTGCCTGATAAAGGCTTAGGTGGAAAGACGATTTTATGTTAACTTAGGGTATTCTGTTAGCATTCAACCTATGACAACACTACTCTTCTTGCCTGAGTAAACCTTATTTAGCACAAATGTTCCCCCTATAGGGCTCATCATAGCCTCTTAAATTTTTTTTAACTATACAAAGGCTCTCATATGAGAGCATGGCCTTGCTTGACCTCAGCTAGGCCTCTGTGTATTAAGCAATTCAGACCTTTGCAACTCTGCATTTCCACAAATGACCCGTTAAAGTGTTATAAAGACCATTAATGTTGATCTTAGGGTTACATATAAGTTTTGTTGGGAGCTTGCAAATTTACAGACGAAGAATTGCTGACTGATAAAGATGGATTATATTTTGCATTAATCTAACCCCAAGAAAGAAAGACGATCCAAAGTTAAATATTGCAATAAAATTATCCTGCAATGAAGATGGCTTTCTGGTTTTGTCGTATTGTCACTGTATAAGAGGAGCTTAGGGGATAAGGAAAAATTTTTTTTAAAAAAGCAATTTGTTTGGAGACTGTGAATGTGGCTGTGTAAAACTTGCTGGCCACAAATTCAGACCCCCAACATCCAAATAAAGAGCCAAGCGAAACAGTGTGCTCTGTAATCAGGAGATCGAGATGGGGGATCCTGCGGCTTGCTCCAGCCAATCTAGCCAAGTTCCTGGGCTGCAGGTTCTGTTAGAAACCTCGTCTCAGAAAGTAAAGTGGAGAATCATTGAGGGATACATTTGTCTTCCAGCTTCCAGATTTATGCACAACACCCACTGCTGGTTAGCTTTTATCTACTTGACACCAACAAGAGTCACTGGGAAGAGGGCCTCTCTAGAGAGGATTCACCTCTATCAGGACTATCCTGTGGGCTCTCTATAGGACCTCCCTAGAGGGAAATCACTTCTATCCCATGATCTTCTATCAGCATTTTCTTGGTGGATGACTGATATGGAAAGACCTAGCCATCTGTGGGCAGTGTTAGCCTTGGGCAGATTGCCTGCATTGTATAAGAAAGCAAGCTGAACAAGCCATGGGAAGTGAGCTCACAAGCAGCATTCTCTCATGGTCTGTGCTTTCATTCCTGCCTCTAGATTCCTGCCTCATTTTCCTGCCACTGGCTTCCTTCAATGATAGGTTGTGGTCGGAATGTGAAAACCAAATAAACCCTTCCCCAAGTTGCATTTTGTCATGGTGTTTTATCACAGCCACAAAGACCCAAACTGGGATATACACTTACCTGTAAAATGTGCCTTTTGTTAAAAACCAGATGCCCTAGTCACCTTTGTCAACTAGGCACAGCCTAGTGCTATTTCACAGGGAAGCCTCGATACTGTTGATCACGTTGGTCTGTGGACATGCCTGTATGGAATTATCTTGATTGTTAATTGATATAGTTGGGCCCAGCACATTAGCTGGTACCATCCCTGGGCAAGTAGTATTGGACTCTGTAGCAAGCTAGCTAAGCATGAGCCTGGAAGAAGAGGCCAGAGAGCATTTTTCTTCCCTGCCTTCTTGCACTGGTTAATTTCATGTCAACTTGACACAAGCTAAAGTCATCTTAGAAGAGGTAAACTCAAGTAAGAAAATGCCTCCCTTAGATCAGGCTGTAGGCAGACCATGTAGAGCATTTCCTTAATTGGTGAGTAACAGAGGAGGGCCCAGCCTATTGTGGGTGCATGGTGCCATCTCTGGGTTGGTGGTCCTGGGTTCCATAAGAAGGTAGGCTGAGCAAGCCAGTAAGCAGCCCCCTCCAGGGCCCCACTACTTGTGTTTAGTTGTGGTGTGTCATCATAGCAATAGTAACCGTAACTAAGTCTGCTTCGAGTGCTTGCCCTGACTTAATGATAGACATGACCTGCAAGTGTAAGCTGGCACAAACCCTTCACTCCCCAGAGCTGTGTTCTGTCAGAGTGCTTCATTCTAGCACCAGAATGAAGCTAAAAGCACAAGCAGAACCTACGATCCACATCTACCTGGTGCCAGGGACTGCAGCAGGAAATGGGAGCTCACGTGGGGTGCTAATGTTAAAGGACTAGATTATCTCAGTCATTCTTTTTTATAGAGAAAAGTTTGATTTCCATGTTGGATTTCATTTGGGCACTATGGGGGGGAGAGGGGAGGACTGTAAAATAATTAGCATTTATTGTTTGGTTTTGGCAGGCTGCAATTACATGTCTTAAAAAGTTAGTTATGATATGCCAAGCCACGGTGGGCTTTTAAAATAACACCTATGCAACGGAATTGAAAACCAGTGAAGCGCGGTTTCTACCGGCCATTACTGGAGTGGCAGGCATATTGTATTTAGCTGTGACAAAGCATTGCTTTTGACATATGCTCTCTTGTTAACCAGAGTAATGACAGTGTGTTGGAAAGCCAAGCAGGAAAGTCTCTGAAAACAGATAGTAAATATTTCAGGCTTTGCAGCCCAGACGGTCTCTGTGGCAACCAGTTAGCTCTGAGGTTGTCGTCTGGGATCAGCCAAAAATCAAAATGTAAATGCACGAGTGTGGCTGTGAGCCAATAAAACTTTATTCATGGGGTGGAAATTGGAATCTCATATCATTCTCCTCTATCACAGAATGCTGGTATTATTTTGATTTTCCTCCTGCCATTGAAAGCTACAAAAAAAAACCCCTATTTTGAGCTTGATAACAAAGTACAGGCAGGTGGGTGGACAGATTTGGCCCCTGGCAGTTGTTAGACAATTCTCTTTTTAACTTCTATGTTGTTAAAATTGTGTCATATGTCAGGTGTGGTGGAGCTTGACTGTAATCCCAGCACTCGGAAAGCAGTCTGTGGTCACAAAGTTACAAGCCTGATAACCAAGGTCTGTGGTTACAAGGTTACAAGCCCGAAAACCATGAGTTGCAAAGGGATTCACTCTGCCCACCGGGTCTTAAGAAATCCACTGCTCACATCCTCTCCTCATTCCATCTCCTACATATTGCCCGGAACAAGGGATGGGCAGAGCCAAGGTTTCCGGGGCTATCTCCTGATTGGCCTTTACCTCCCAAATGATTTGAATACAAACAAACTAGACAGAGCCCAACCTAAACTTTCTAAAAAATCACTACACACATCCTCTTTGTTCTCAGCCCCCTTTCATGTCTCCACAGGTTAACCAAAATCTTTCACTGTGACTTAATAAATCCCCCCACAAAGATCTTGTCACTGACCATGCACCTAATCTTTCAGAGTCTAGAACACAGCAGAGAAGAAAGCCCAAATCGCCTGTATTTCCTGTATGATATGTACATGTCATAAATCTGTTTACACCTGATAATTTCAGGAAGATGACAAGGATTCGTACTTGGTAGGGAAGTGGACCAGATTGCATTCCAATCCTGCTAAATACCGTGCAACTTCAGCAAAATGATCCACCTTTCTGAGTCAGGGTACTGGTCTCCAGCTGTGAGCTCATTTCATAGTGCATCATGGTTGACTGTGGAAAACTAGATAGTGAATACAAAAGATGCCCAGGCTATACAAGTATTTCAGCTAATCAATCAATCAATCAATCAAAGTTTAAACTAGGCTTTTTTTTAAAGTCTTGATTCAGTACCCCCAAAGAAAGCCAAGCATGACTTAATAAACAGGACATTTTAAAAATACATCTGATTGTATTTGCTAAAAGCCAACATATCATGACTGCAGAGCCCAGCCTCACTCTGGTACATTTCCCTTTTTTAGAAGTTTACCTGATTTCTCCAAGTTTTTTGTTTTCTCTAACCTCAGTCTTTCCTGGACCTAGACACTGGTTTGCAGGCATCCCTGTGGTTTCTGTATCCTGCACATGCCTGCGATGCTTCACTGAAGCAATGTTTGCTCTTTAATTTAAAAAAAAAAAAAAGGGCAGGGGCGCTTATTTGATTAAAAAAAAAAAAGGCAGAGAGACATAATCCAGGTTTAGATTTTGAAGCTTCCTTATGAAGGACTCTGACTAGAAAGCATAAACTGGAAGGTTTGCCGAGAGGCTAGGAGCACATGAGAACGGACCGTTTGATAGGATGCTAAAATCTGTGTCCCTGAAGCCCACTGAAGGTGGGCCTCAGCCTTTGACCCCTTTTTATTTTTTAGAAAATAAAAATTTTATTGTTAAAAAGAATTTTAACCTTTTTTTTATTTTTTAGAGACTTTCTAATGGAGCTCGTCACTGTCAGGTGTTTATAATAGAGAATAAAGGTAGCAGTCCGTAGATGCTTGCTACGCAGCTTCTTAATCAAGGTGTCTGCTTTGCATCCTGTTTCTTACTAGTATAAATTAGAGCTACTTGCTAGTTGTGGTTTGTACTGACCATTTTATTCTGGATGTAAGCCTGACAATATTACACTTACAAAGACCGCACTTACAAAGCTCTTAAGAAGTTACCAAGAGAGAGCTAGGAAATGCCTCTTTCAACAGTAAGCCACATACCTGTGCAGAGACATACCATTGTCTAGCTTCAGGTTCATGGTCACCCAGGCAGTGGTGGCTATGGGTTCCATCTCATGGAGTGAGCCTTAAGTCAAGTCAGATTGACTCAGTTGGTTGGTCTTATTTATTCTTCAGCATCTTAAAGTTGTTGTTGTTGTTTCTTTCATACAAGTCTTTTACTTGCTTAGTTAGAGTTACTCCCCAAATATTTTATATTATTTGAGGTTACTGTGAAAGGTATTGTTTCCCTGATTTTTTTTTCTCATGCCATTTTGTCGTTTATATACAGGCAGGCTACTGATTCTTTCTTTCTTTCTTTCTTTAATTTTATTTAATTTTGTATGGGGTTGCTTTGCTGAAAGTGTTTATCTGTGTGGTTTAATGATTAGATTCTTATAGCCAAGCAGACTTTGTTTTCTGGTCTCATCTATTTGGTGTTCTGTATGCTTCTTGTACCTTGATAGTCATCTCCTCCAGGTTAGGGAATTTTCTTCTATGAATTTGTTGAAAAGATTTTCCATGCCTTTGACCCGGGTTTCTTCTTCTCCTTCCTCTATACCTATTATTCTCTGATTTCCTGGATTTTTTTTTTGGCAGAAGATTTTTAGATTTAACATTTTCTTTGCCTGATGTATCCATTTCTTCTGTCAAGACTACAATGTCCAAGTCCCTCTTCCATCTCTTGTATTCCATTGGAAAGCTTGCCTCTGAGCTTCCTGTTTAAGCTCCTAGTCTTTCCCGTCCCGATTTCCCTCAGTTTGGGTTTCATTAGTTTTATTTTCGCTTTCCAGTCTTAAATGGTTTAATTCCTTTCCTCCCACTGTTTGCTTGTAGTTTTTATTCATTTCCTTAAGGGATTTATTTCTTTCCTCTTTAAGAACATCTATCATAGTCATAAAGGCTGCTTTAAAGTCTGTCTTTTCCTTGTGTTTCAGGTATGCTGTAGTATTGAGGCCTGCTATGATAGGGTTGCTGGGCTCTAGTGAAGACATATTGACCTGGCTGTTACTGTTATTTTTACACTAGTGTCTAGGCATCTGGGTTTGGGATGACTGTAATTCTAAGTGCTGATATCTGGTCTTGTCTGTGCTTGGTGGGTGTTTTGTTTCTTGGTTTTTGTTGCCCTCTGTGGCTCTTAGGAGAGTGCGGTGGCTGTGTATTGCCTGGTAGGAAATCCTTCTGGGATTTCCTGATAGATGTGGTCACTGGTGGTTCAAGACAAATGTGTTTCTAGGCATTTTGAACTGAGAGGAGGGAGGAAGGCACCCTGTCCTGCCAGGTTCTGCATAGTCTCCTTGAACTCAGGGCAGAGAGTTAAGAGAGTCCAGAGCAGAAAGAGCTGAGGATAGGACTTCAGATTGGTTTTGGAGGCACTGAGAGAGAGGTGAAGGTATGTAGTTAGCATACCCGCTTCTCTAGCTCCCATGGCCTGATGAAGTTAGAGACTGAGATAAAGCAATGCCTTGGGAGAAGGAAGTTTAGAAGGGGAGTTTCTGTGTGACCTACTGAAAGAAGAATCAGGGAGGAAGGGAGAGGATAGCAGGTGGTGGTCCAGGACAGAGCTGGAGATAGGATGGGGCCATTGCTTTGGGGAAAGCTGAGGAGAGGGAAAGATGCAGGTGGCCCGACTGATTCTCTGGCTGCAGTATGTAGTCCTGATTTATTGGCAGGTTTCTGCAGATCCTGCTGTGTCACCTCTGGTGCTGCAGCTGGTGACTGCTATAACCAAGCTTCTGTTTTCAGGGCCTCAGAATGGTTTTCTTAGCTTGCTCTTGAAATCCATCTTTTTGTCCCTTGCTGCAGTCCTTAGACATAAGGAAATGAATTATTTCCCGGTCCCACTGCAGGATATCCTGGCAGCTCTTCCTCTCTGTTGTGTCATCAGTGCAAAACAACATATTAAACTTAAGAGCTGGACAGAGTTTTATTTCATCTCTGCTTCTTCTGCGAGGTCACTCTCTCTCTCCAACATGTGTTATGTTTTATTATCAGGGCATTCTGGTGGAGAGCTGGGGGTCTGTTTCTGGGTTTTCATGCCTGCAGCCTGGACCCGGCTCTTAGCATTTCCATCTGGGGTTCTGTGGGTTGCTGTCCTCTGGTTTTGCATAAACACAAACAAAGCGATCCTAGGAGCCAAGGTTTGGCTCAGTGTGTAAGAGGGAGAGAACAGTGTCTGGAAGCAGACGGAGTTTAAGGTTACTGCGACGCGTGGAATGTTGCAGACAAATGCATTGCATCCAGACGACTCATTCTGTTGAAATATGTAATCCTCAAGAATTCTTTCACTCTCATTCTCACTATCTATTAATTTAAAAATCCATGCAATATATTATGAATTATGTTTTATATAAATTGTTTTCTATAAACTTTATATATGTTTATTTAAACAGTTTTATATTAACTGATATGTAAAGAATTATCTACATAGTACATGTAACATGTACTTAGTAAATAGTTATGTAATTACTGTCTTAGTTAGGGTTTTACTGCTCTGAACAGACACCATGGCCAAGGCAACTCTTATAAGGACAACATAGACTTGGGGCTGGCTTACAGGTTCAGAGGTTCAGTCCGTGATCATCAAGGGGAGAGCATGGTAGCATCCAAGTAGGTAGGCATGGGCTGGATGAGCTGAGAGTTCTACATCTTCATCTGAAGGCTGCTAGCTGAACACTGACTTCCAGGCAGCTAGGATGGGAGGTCTCAAAGCCCACTCCCAGAGTGATACACTACTCCCACAAGATAATGCCACTCCCCCACCCCGGGGCTGAGCATATACAAACCATCAAAGTTTCTTTTTAAGTTAAATTGCCTTTTTTTTTTTTTTTTTGCTTTTAAGATAAGAGTAGCACACAACAGTTAAAAATAATAAAGACTCTCCCATGGGATGGCATTCAGTGTCCTTGAGGGAAAGTCATTTTCCAGTTGTGGTAATCATGGCAGTGTTGGGATGTTCCATGCTAGTTATGAGGTCTATGGGCTCTCTAGTGCTTGCATGCCTCTGCGTGCACGCACGTCCATTCGCATGCACACGTGATTCTACCCAATTCTGTTACCTGAGAAGATGCTTATAGTAGAAACTGACAGAGATGACTTAGACTGCCCCTTTCAAAGACCACTCACCTCCCCCCTGCCATTTCTACCACTGTCCTGCACTCCTAACAACCATTAGTCTGTCTTCTACTCCTACTAAAGTTTGACTGTGCAGAATATTGCATTTATAGAATCAAATGATGTATAATCTTTTAGGCCTGGCTTTTTTTTTTTAATCCAGCACAGCTCCTGCAGATTTCTCCATGCTGTTGATAATGACAGCAGTCAGGTTTTTGTTTTGTTTTGTTTTGTTTTGTTTTGTTTTGTTTGTTTTTATTGCTGTGGTGAGCTGGGCTAGTCTGTAATCATTCATTAATTAAAAGACTTCTCGAGGTCTTTGGTTGTGATGAATAGGGTCTCAGTAAGTTTGCGCAGGGTTTCTATGTGAGTAGAAGTTTCCATTTCTCTAGAATAAAAAGGATAACGATTCCTGGGTTGTGCTGTGATACCTTCAGGTAATTCCTTGGCATGAGCAAACTGACAGCCTTTTCCTCGTCCTCCTCTCCTCTCCTCTCCTCTCCTCTCCTCTCCTCTTCTCTTCTCTTCTCTTGTCTTCTCTTCTCTGAGGATGAATCTCTCTCAAATGATCCCTTCATTCCCATATCATATCACATTGCCTAAAAACGTCTCTTCCTACTGCAGACGTTGGCTTTCTCCTTCTCCTTTGAACTTATGCACCTTTTGTCTGGATTTCAGTTGGTCCTCTGAGAATGAGAATGAGAAGCGATTCTTCTGTCCTCCAAGCAGTCTCCTGTAACCGGCCATGACTGAGCTTTGTGCCCACAGGACCCAGTCATGACCACCACTACCATGGCACATGTGTTATCCCAGCTCCCTACTCTTCCCATGCTTATCATTAACTCCGCGTGGGCTGCCACCCTGGTAAATGCCTGTCCCATGATATTAGGTCCTGTTATCTGCACAGAAAACAAAACGAGAATCCAAACAGCAACAAATGGATAAGCAAACAACACGCTTAGAAGAAAGAGGTTGCCGTGGCTCCTGACTTCAGGGGTCAGTCAGCCCACTGTAGTGGAGATTGCTAGGAAAACACAGTGCCATTGTAGTGACTAGGAAGGGGGGGTGCCTGCCTTCTAGACTTCCTGCTCCCCTTTTTCCCCCTCTGCACCCCTGCCATGTGAGATGGTGCCATTGCATTCCTAACAGTGTCCCTGTTGCTCATCCCTGAGTGAGCACCCTCAGAAGCAGTCACTTATCCTAGCGAGCATTTAGCCATCAATCCAGTCAAATTGGCTTCAAAATCAGCCATCATAACATGTTGCACTTTCTTTCTTTCTTCCTTCCTTTCTTTCTTTCTTTCTTTCTTTTTTTTTTTTTTTTTTTTTTTTTTTTTTTTTTTTTTTTTTTTTTTTTTTTTTTTTTTTTTTTTTTTTTTTTTTTTTTTTTTTTTTTTTTTTTTTTTTTTTTTTTGGTTTTTCGAGACAGGGTTTCTCTGTATAGTCCTGGCTGTCCTGGAACTCACTTTGTAGACCAGGCTGGCCTCAAACCCAGAAATCCGCCTGCCTGCCTCCCAAGTGCTGGGAGGTGTGTGCCACCATGCCCGGCCATGTTGCACTTTCTTAAATGTAACTATCTTCCTCTTGTTGCTTTTGTCCTCCTCTTCTTCCCTCTTCCTTCTCCTCCTCCTCTTCTTCTTTCTTTTCCTCTTCCTCCTCCTCTTCCCCTTTCTCCTCCTCTTCTTCCTCTTCCTCCTCTTCCTCCTCCTCTTATTCCTCCTCCTCTTCCTCCTCTTCTTCTTCCTCCTCCTCCCCCTCCTTCTTCTTCCTCCTCATTCCTCCCTTTATCCCTCTTCCTCCTAAATGTAAAATAGAACCCTAGGGCCTCAAATGTGTCTTTCTAGTCAAACATCTTCAAAACATCATCTAAGCTTAATTGTAACCTTGGCCCCTCAGTTAAGATATCACAGTGTGTGTGTGTGGTGGGGGGTTATATATAGGAAAATAATTTTTATTCTGTGTAATGATTTACTTAATATCATTTGAATTTTCTGATTTTTAAAGACCTTGCTATATTACTCCACCCTTAAAAATGGCTCCAGGACTCTGTCTCCCCCGTCTGTGTCCTCAGTCATGGCTTCCCATCACTACATAGGTGGCTAGACCTGCCTCAGCCCTTTGGCCTTCCCATATTAGAGAAGATTTGGTCTATCTTATATTTGGGATCCAGAGCCTGAAACACTGTAGGTGGGTGTTAGTCACCTACTCCCTTCTAGCTTTGGGAAAAATAAATGGATGGATGAGTGAACCTTTCTATTTCTTATAAGTTATACTTGATCAACATATGACAAAAAAAATGAGTGAATAACATTAATCTCTCTTAATTTTCCAGGTGATTTTTGAAGTGGTGACCTCTGGCCATCAAGGCTACCTTGCTATCGATGAAGTTAAGGTGTTAGGACACCCGTGCAGTAAGTATGCTTTCCTTATGGGTTCATCACCGATGAGCAGTTACATTAACAGACCAATCCTGGAAGGAACCACAGAGAGAAGCTGACCCTGCCAGGAGAGTTTCATGCCAGGCTCTGGGTGTGGGTTCCAGATCCTAGAAGCTCCACAGCACACAGCTTGGGTGAAAATTGAGATCTCTTGGTGTCCTTGAAAATGCCAAGCAGGTGTGAGGGGCATTTGGATTTCTATTTTCAATATTAGCACAGAATTAAATATGGCGGGTTGGCACATTTTGTTCCCAAATTGAGAGCATTTCTATCTCTGTCCCCATGTTTTTGTTACACAGTTCCAAACAGTATGGATCTAGTAGACTTAGGACCTACCCAATATAGTGCCTTCCTTAGCCATCTGTAAGCACCAGATTTGCCCATCCCTCATCCTTACAAATTAGTACTTTAAGAATGTACACGGGGAAGAAGGAGCTGTTATAGATAGCTAATGGAAGGCTGGGGAGGTGGCTTAGTGGGTAAACTGAGGCCAAGATAGCAGGTGCCATCACAGCAGAGGAGCTGTCCATACGTCTGCCTCCTGGCACTTGGGGGGTGGCCGCTTGTTTAGGGTCTGGAACTTTTCTGCTTCTACTGGACCCTGTGTCCTTGGCCTTAGATACAAAACCTGGACAGCATCATCAGGATGAGTCAAGTTCTCATTCACTTGAATCATTTGATATAACCTGGGAAAGTAGGCATGGCAGCCACTGTTATGGGTTCTGGGCCTGAATTAAACAACAACAACAACAACAACAACAACAGCACCAACCACAACATAAAGCAAAAAAACAAAAAGCTAAGACTACTCTGCTTGTCAGTGAGCACAAATAACCTGTGTGTATATGTGTGTGTATATATGTATGCGGGTATGTCTATGTGCATGTCTCTCTGTGTGTACATATTTGTATATGTACTTGTATGCTTATATGTGCATGAATGCATATATACATGTGTGTATGAATATACATATGTGTGTGAACTATGCTTCTCATAAGCAGTATGTATTCATAATATTAGTTTTTAATCAGTTGTTAGTTTTGCCTCCCACATATGCTAACAGATGATATTCATCTGTTTGCATAATTTGTCTTTCTGTCCCATGACATTTATTGGCAGTTGGTTTACAGAACCCACAAGTCTATGAATACTTTAAAAGGGCATAGTCTTTGCACCCTCTTTGAATCTTTGAGTTGTCTCTTGACTACTTACAATAAATAAGGAGGACAATTTAAAGGCTTTGTAAAAGCAGATGGGACAGGGCAGGCCAATGGTTTGTGCTCAGTCAAAACTCCCCTTTTCTGGATCATTTCTGTTCCTACTTGGCCGAATCTCAATGTGTAAAGCTTGAGGGTACAGAGTGATAGCTGTGGTCTTGAATAGTTTTTTTTTTTTTTTTTTTTTCTGTTTCCACATACATTTTTAAGATCAAGCCATGGTGTTCCTTCATAGGGACTATCACAACCTGTACTTATTTTTGAACATTTGGTGTCTCCTCCTCTGTTTTTGTCTATTAAAGTTATTGTTGTGGTGTATGTGTGTGTCTCCACCGGGGGGAAAATATATATGTATATGCCTAAGAAGCCAAGTTGCTGGAATGTCAGGAGAAACCACGTTAGATTTATCAGTTGCTTCCAAATTGCTATGAAAAGTGTCTGAACCAGTTTACATTGCACCGACGGTGCCTGGAAGTTTTATTTCTCCTGTATCTTTTCCCAAAATTGATATTGTCAGGCTTTGCATTTTTGGCCATCTGAGCCATGGCAGTCTGCTTTATTTTTAGAATGCCTGGCATGCAAAGAAACTGGCAAGTTGCTACATTTCCTGGGTCGCTGCTGATGGGCCCCTGTCCAAATCATGAAAGAATGGATAGATCCACAGTATTAAAAATGCACACGCTTGCAGGGCTCAGCATCTCTTCTGGTGCCTGAATTAGAATAGATCATTAGACAGTCCAGTGAGGCTCCAGCGAGCAACCGTGCGGGTCATTATCCCACAAGGGTATCATGACACAGTTGCCTCATTTCATCTGTGAGGGCCTTTACTCTCTTGGATGTCTTTTTCTTGTCCTGTGAAGCCTGCCCCACGTGCAGGTTCACATGGATCCATTGTCTTCTATGTGCCCAAAGCTGCCATTACATCTGCCTTTTCCTCTCTGTCAGCAAGACTCGGGGAGAGGTGGTTCACAAAGGATCTCCCCACTTGTTTTTTTTTTTTCCCCCTATGAAAAAGTAAAAGGAAAGAAAACAAGACTGTAGCTAGCTGAAACATCTGGGCAAATTCAGGAAACAGAATATAATTATCTGAGTTGGAACTGCGCCGAGTCTGTGGTATCATAGCCTCCAGCTTTGAAAAGTGCCCCGGGATCTGCTACCGTTCATATTCATGACTTCTAAGTCACTGTGTAAAAGGAGGACAGAAAATAACCTCAAATTTCCGCACATTCAGTCAGTGCTGAACCCTGCCTTCCCATTTCTTAGAGCAAGCTGCCTGCAGGGCAGATGTTGCTACTGCAGTGGGCACAGGTGAGGGACCCTGCAGCCAAGATTACCCTACCCGGGGTATCCCAAGTCTTCATCCTGTGTTCTTTCCTTCTACCTATGGCCTCTAGCTAAGGGGTATCTCCTCAGATGTAGCCTCTTGCTTTCTACTGGGTTCCAGGTTGATGTTTAACCTTCTGTCATGTGGGGCAGCGTTGTGGCCTTGTGTGTTCCTGTGGAGTCAGCTTCCTGTACCATTAGGGACTTACTAATGGTTCCTCCTCTGAAGATACACACACTCATACCTAATTGGCTTTGTGAGTTGTCTTAGGGGGACACACAGTGGAACAGCAGGCTGGTGGCTGAGGTGACAGATGTCACGGTAGCCCTGTGGAATATAAGCTGTAATTGGCTTTGATGATAGTTCTTCAGTAGTTATTCCTTCCCAGAGTTTTAGGTTTATGGGGGGAAACATGCAAATAAAAAATAGTAAGGATAAAGTCCTTTGGTTTGATATTAAAATTGGAAAGCTTTATAGGTAAAGCGATCTCTTAACAAGATTGCTAAATTGTTTTTTTTGAATCAATTGTTTTTTGAAATTTTGATGCTTCTTAAATTTAGATTCTCAAATGAGTGTAAATAGCCCACATGTAAACAATGTTTTCCACAGGGATAGAGTTGCTGAGTCTTGCTGACTTCACTCTGAAGGCTCCTGCTTGGACTCACATGGGTTTATGAGCCGCCGTTACAGCAGTTTCACAACGGTAGTTGTTCTCATAGATGGATGCAGTTGCTCATAAAATCGATGCTAATGTAGGGATAGAAGGATGCAGGATCAAGCCTGGAAGGTGGAAATGATTGTATGAAGTCAGCAGCTGTCAGCTTGAGGCCCCTTCTAATACACATAGATAATTCTTGATTTGGGTATGCACACTAAAAATGCATATTGAATTTGGTTCAGGAATCCTAGCAGGAAAAACTGCGCACATCATGTCGTCAGTTCCGTAGATGCCTTCTCTGTTTAAGCACATCATGAGCAGCGCCCCTGCTAGTATCATGGTGGACCTCACTTGGTGTGGCAAGTTCTCACTGTATGGATTAGGCTGTCCTTGAACTCACCATTCTTAGACTTCAGGACTCCCAGTGCCAGTTTTATGGGCGTGTGCACCAGCCAGAACTCTGTGGGTATTGCCCTTATCATCTTGCACATGTTTATTTATTATAAACAATAACTATCTCAACAGACTTATTGAGATGTAATTTGAATGCCATTCAAACTATATGTGTGCATCCCCACTGCAGTTGAAGTCATGCAATAGATTATAGTCAAAACGCAGAGACACTGACAGCATCACACAAGCCTACCTCTAGTCTGTGAACATAAGGTGTGTATGAAACACAAATGAATTTCATGCTCACACTTCAACCCCATCTCCAAGGTGCCCCTTACGTGTGTGCAAATACTAAAAATCTGAGTATTCGAAATCTGAAAACACTTTGGTCTTAGCATTTCAAAGAAGAGATCCTTAGCCTACGTTATTGTGATTAAGAATCCATTTTGATAACCACTCTTGAATTATTTACTGGGAAACAGTAAATCTAAATAATTAAACCGGCACATTTCTTAGATTCTGGGGAGTTCATTTGTGACCATTTTAAAATTCAGAGCATGCTTGCCAAGTACAGCGTTTGCCAGTGTTTACTGGGCAGTCCTGGCTGTTCTGTTGGCATTGCCTCCTTGCTTGTGATGACAGCCAGGAGAGAGGCCCGCTCTCGGGTTATTCTGGCTGTCGGGCACACTGGGCATACGTCTAGTTCACTTCAGCCTTTGCCATCACATTAAGATGTAAGTGTAAATAAGAGGGCTGGGGCTCTCTCCTCTTCTGCCCCTCCTTCAGTCGGCACTTTGATCTTGCCAATTACTCCTCTCTGGGTCTGTGGCTGGGATGCTGATGCAGGCTTTGAAGAATCAATAGGAATGAAACATCTAGAGGGGATTTGTGTCTTGGTCAGTGAGAACCCATGCCTTTGGGATCAAAGGCTGATTGGAGATCAATTAATATTTGAGAACTTTGCTCTCCGTACAAAGCAATGGGGATGTAACAGGAAGGAGGGAAAGGCAAAAACCTGAACTAAGCCTGCTTGTTATTCATGGAAGACAGATCCAGTTCCACAAGGATCTGGTGGAACATTTTGAAAGGGACACGGGAAATAAATGGGCCTATAAATTTAGAGAGAGGGGGGGAAGTGTTTCTTTTTGAATATGAGATGGGTAAGAATTTCCACTCTAAAGGTGCTGTGCCTGAAATTCCAATGAGTTTGGCAAAGCCAGGCCTTCCCACTCAGCGTGAGTTCTAAACTTTGGTCGCCAGAGAGACTTTATTTTCTTGAGCCCTTTCCCACTTTCCAAGGATAGGTCAGTTATTTTAAATGGTACAGATTTTTTTTTTTTTTTTGAGGGCTCAGTACACAGAATGCCTGACCTGAATCATCTTTTAAAATCTCCATCCCACTCCTTTAAACGAGTGTTTTAAAAAGATAAGATCGATATTATACAAAGAAAACTTTCCACAAAGGCTTGTGGGTAAGGACTTTCCCTTTCTTTAGAGGTATTGGTGTCTGAACATGCCACATAAAAAGAGAAATCACAGTGTGGGATCCACCTGAAGCCACTTGCCCACTGAAAATGTTTCTCGGTTCAGGACCTAGAGGGTAGGGGACCTCCTGAAACTCGGGAACATTATCTCGCCTTGGTATCTATTGAAAACCAAGCTTACGACAACAGCAGAGATGTACTGTAGGAAGCTGACCTTGGAAGTGGAATGTCACCACCTCTTGTCCTCACCATCCGGGTGGATGAAGTTTCTCTCCTGCATCCAGAACCGTTATCTTTCCTTTGAAGTTATGACTTTACCTGGTTCCCACTTGAGCTGTAGCCTTTGCTGAACGAGCCAGGTGCCACCCTATAACCTCTGGCAGCCTGTGCCATCCATACTCTTTCACAGATTAAAGGCAGATGGTTATCTGAGGGGAAGACTCTGTCCCATACAATCTGGACCAACATTTATCCTTGGGATTCACATCTTTCTCTGCAAACAGTAGTATATATTTATAGTCTTTGAGAATCCACATTAGGAGGGAAAAAAAAAACTCTCCATAGGATGACGTAGCTTCCTGTGCAATAAGCCATTTAAAGGGCTATGTTACAAACTAACAAAAGCTGAGAGGATCAGACAGTCCTATCTTTGCTCTCCAGATGACATGTGTAAGTGTGTCCTAAAGGCAGTGCCAGCACCGACATCAGTAATTACAGTGAAGAAGGAGCCCTGTCATTCCTAGGTCAGGTGGTAGATGTTGGCAACATGGCCCTTTAGAAAGCATTCTTTCCAAACATCTGTAATCAACATCTGTAATCAACATGGATGAGGACTGCTACATCATTATGAATGGAATTGGCAAGAAAGCTGCTGCTCAAATGTCTTATTGTTGCTAAAAGGTTATCAGACAGAGCACAGTGCACAGAGTTCATGACTTTCTCAAGAGAGACTACAGAAATTAACTCTTAGTATTTTGGAAGGGACATCCTGAAGAGCACTCTCAGATCCTCTCGATGGAAATGTACATGGCTATGAGCTTGCTAGATCAGAGTTTGGCATCTCTGATTTTAAAATAAGTTGGTTTTATTTGTTTGCTTTTGGTCTTAGCCATCTGATTCCTATAAATGTAACGTAAAGAAAACTGGAAAAGTCTACGTATGAACTTAATTATTAATGCCTACGCTGGCCTTTTGTGTAATTAAAAGAAATGCAGTTGTTCACAGATATGGGAATGCTGCAGTACACCTATCTCTGAGGTATAGTCCAGTCTCTTATATCTGGCTCTAGTGACATTTGAGGCTGTATAGCTCTTGGTTATGGTGGCTGTCATGGTGGCATTCCTGACTTCTTAGGTCATATTGGAAGGATCAATGAGACAGCAGCCTAGTTATTTCAGAAATGGGGGAAGAGAAGTTATTAAGTGTCCCATACTCGTGCTATCAAAGTTTGACAAAGATGTAATTTGAGTAGCCCATCCTTGCCCTTCCAGAATGGCCCTGAGGATGTATGGTAAAGAATTAGTAAATGGAATTTTTGTCCAGGATGCTGCAAATTAAGTATGCCTCAGGTGTTTGTAATTTGGTGTAATTCCAGTGGTGCTGTTGGATTGGATGGGTGGCGGTCTGTATCTCATGGCTCTAGAAGGAAAGGCTGGTTGGGAAGGCATGGGCCCTCTTCTGCATCTTGGCACTGTAGGCAGGAAGGGACGCACAGAACTCTGCGTTCAGTCCTGCAGGGTGCTCATTGATGGAGAGAATGAGTAGTTGTATGTAAGGAAGGTCAGAGGGATTTGGAGATATTTGGCAGCCTGGAGGAGAAGGGTCTAGAGAGGAAAAGGGAGAGAGATGTGGAAGAGCAGACGACAGGCAGAAGAGGTGGAGGGGTGGATATAAGGTTCCATGTTGAGAGGGACTCCTCCCCTTAGCTCGTAGTATTGAAAAGATCCAGTTCTCTACACAGTCTAGGACAAACAAGTCCTACAGCTAATCTTATATGATGTAAACTACCTGATTTTTATAAGTAGTTACTGAAAAGATGAAACTACCCCATTTCTGTCTGATTTTCTGTTTTATTGTGAGCATGGCAATAAAACATTTTGTTGTTATTATTCTTTATAGGAAGGAAGTAGTCAGGCATTCACACCCACTTTACAATGTGTACTGTTCATGCCACAGCTTATCTTAAAATACATTCCTAAATAAATCCCATCAAATTGAGTCAAAATCATTTCCCCCAAAAATCATTTGTAATTTCACAAATCCACTTAAGGGTTTCTGTATAAAATCTCTTTTCTCTCCCTTCTATAATGTGTTTTTTTAAAAGCATTCATTCTTAGGATAGAATTAGTCTCTTTTCTTTAATGAAACACACTTATTTCCCCCTTGAATGTCTTTCAAAACTGTTTCACACCGTCTGCTATTTCTGTGTATGTATGTAATGGTTATAACTTTTAGCTATTAGTAACTCTTAATTTACAATGATAACTAAATAATAAACATGTGGCAACTGTGTTCATATATTTCAGCATTCCATCCACCAATACATGTTATGAATGCACCATTTTTGTGCCCAGGAGCAATATGTGTTTGTAGTAACAAAAATCAGTTATGTGTCAAAAGAATATATTTATCAACAAATTCAAATATATTTAATATTCTTGGGACAATAAGAAGCCAGATATATAGAGACTTAAATATTTCATTTTACTTAGCCACCAAGAAGATTCTGGAAACTACATTAGGCAAATTTACAAAAAAAAAATTTCATGAAATAAAAGTTGTCAGAATGACTTGCTGATTTCAATCAAGTTTATTTTTTTACATTGTTAAGTATCTATCAAATATGACATCAGACAAACTGGAATTCTACTGTAGTTTACCTAGCTCATGCTGCTAACTCTGCAGGTTTTACTTATTAATTTGTATTTTTACAATTTAACCAACAGCATTACCAAATGTCTAAGTCATGTGCCCTTGAACACTTGAATTCTTACATAAGAGCCACCTTCCAAAGTAGTCCTGAAAGGGTTCTGCTGCTAATTTGGTGATGCCATCTAGAGGTGGGGAACAATCACATATGTGTAATATCCATAGCTATTTATATGCTTCAATGGACAGATGCAAAAGCATTATTGTTAATTTTGTCCATGAATCACGTATAAACACAGACACAGACACACACACACCTACTACTACTACTCATTGGATATATGTGTATAAAAGTTGATTCTAATCTATGTTTCATTTTATGTTGTCATCTAAATTGTTTCCATCAGATAAAAGAAATTACTGCTTGCTCAATATAAAGGCTAAAGTTTTTCACCAATCGTCTCTTGGGTAATGTGTGCTCCTTGTAACTGTGAGCTAAATTTTGTCCCTAATTAGCCTTTTCTTTTCAACCTCAGACACTTGTGTTTGGGGGCATCTCTGCGTCCACTGAGAGCCTATGAGGTAGCAGGAGAGGGCTTCACTTTCCCCAGCTCATGGAAGGTCTGCAGTGTGGAGGAGAGTTTGAGAGAGGAGCCACTTTGATGTTTGAGTTTTGTGGATGAAGCTATTGAGGATCTAATTGCTCCTTAGTTGATCACATCAGCAAGAGTGGTGTGCCGAGTCAGTATGTAGTGATATGCAGTCAGCAACGGCGTGAGAAGGGGCCACTCAGTCACCCAAAACTTCCTGAGAGGAATATAGAAAACAGTCGGTAACTCAGTCCAAGCAGAGGACCTCACCTTATGGAAGTACCCTCCAAATGAGGAGACTAGGAGATTGACTTGGGGCTAGAGAGCATGTGCATTCAAACACACCCATTAAGTGTTCACCCTTTACACAAAAGTGTCCCAGTGGCTCCCCAGAAGTTGAAGTCCTTGTCCCAAAGATAGCTTGGGCAAATGAAAGAAAGGACCCAGGCTGTCAAAAGGCCCCAACACAGACAGTTGAGAAAGGCAGAGGAGGATTTCCTGGACAAGATCCTTTCTGTACACGTGACCGAACCCTCTATGGGCTGGCAATACTTGGTACGATGCTGTTTACAAATAGGATGCTTATGTTCTCGTCTCCTTTCATAGCGTTGATAAAACGATCTGACTAAAAGAAAGATATAAGAAAAGGGTTTATTTCATTCTGTATTTCCTGGTCACTGTCATTCCCTTGGGGGAAGTGAGGGCAGAGTGCATGCTATACTGTGCAGCAGGGCCTTCAACCAAGGAACCCTTCACAGCCAAGGAAGTGTGGCATGTGGTGGGAGCCAGAGGCATTGCTACCTGCTAGCTAAGTTCACTCTGGCTGGATCATTGGTCTGTGCTTAGCTAGCTTTCTGATTAGTACAGAACCTCTTGCCTAGGAATGGTGCTGCCCATAGTGGGCTGTACCCTCTTTCATTGAGTAATAATGAAGAGAGTCTTACATAGATATGCCCACAAGCCAATCTGACTAAGGCAATTTCTCAACTAAAGCTCCACTCAGGTGATAGTAGGCTGTGTCAAGTTTACAATGAACGCTAACCTAGTACACTTAGAGTACCACATACGTGCTCTTTGATCATAAGCTCTGCCTCTACAAATGGCTTGCTATATCAAGCCAGCTCATACTGTGTTCTGTTGGCCTGTTAAAACTCCATTGTTATTATTAGAGAAATTTGGCCCTCTGTAGTTAATGTATATTGGGTGCTTCCCTCACATTTGAATCTAGCCCCTGCTTTCTATTACAGAGAAGACGTGGGTAACTGATACTCAGCATGCAAACCCATTTCAGTGTGACCCTCACTAAGTAGACTGGAAATACCTCTAAATGCTCACCATATAATATTTAATCATCATCGTTGTCATCATCAGGTCAATATCATCTAAGGGTCTTAGAAGCAAGGAACAGGTCTATATGAGAATATGTATACATCATCCTTGAGTGGAGCTCTTGATTACAAGGAACTATGGAAACACTTTGTCAGACATCTACTTCTAGTGTCCAGCTCTCCTGTAAAGGCACAGCTGAGATTATGGTATACCCAAAACCTCTTAGGAGCAATCATGTGTTGGGATCCCTTTAAAAATGTAGAGTATCTTTGTATATGCATAACCTTGGGAATGAGGCATGTGTCAAAACTTGGGATTCATTCCTGTTAGTCTATCATTCACATGTATCAACTAGAGGTTTATACTGTTTCATACATCATATAGGTGTATACATTTCTCATATACCATGTAGGCGTCCTTTATTGTGCTCAGAACTTCAGTGCTTGTGTGCTTGTGTGAATGTATGTGTGTGAGTGTGTATGTGTGTGTGTGTGTGTGTATATATATATATATATATATATATATATATGAGAAAAACAAAATGTTTGGGAATGTGTGTGTGTGTGTGTGTGTGTGTGTGTTTGGTGAGAAACATAGTAATGATCAATTTCTTTGATAAGAAAATACCTCTTCATTTTCAAAGTAGTCCTTTTAATCTAGTCAAGTCTCAGTAGTCTTCCTGCTCTTTATTAACACTGGGGCCCTTTGGTATAGATTAGTCTAAAATAATTGCTATAATTTTTATGTAGTAAAAATTTGCAGAGTCAAAGGTGAGGGAGCAAAATTGGAAGAGAAGAATTCTGTGGCAGAAGTTGAAGCAAGCAGCTCTAAAGGTTATACGCCTGTGGTTTTACTAATGTTACTAACATGCATTTAATACAATGTTACAACCGTGAGTCCACTGTGGGAGGGACAGTGACACCGAGCTCCACCTGCTCTTGCTATCTCAGTCATGGGAGGTCCCAGGACAAGCTGAGAGAACAGTGGGCTTTGTGGAAGGACAGTACTGCTGGGATCCCTCAGTGACTGTGTGGGACAGGAACTCTTAGGACAGGCAGAGAGGATGGGGGAGGGCGGCTTAGTGATCTGCCCTGGGCTTTGGAAATGGAAATCTTTACTGGTCAAGTCTCCCCATATGAGAAATAGAATTCGTGAGAGTGTTTCCTGGAAAAGCCTCTGTCAGGTAAGCTCTAGGGCTACCCTTTGAATAGAAAGAAGGGCTGGATTTTCCGGTTCCTCCAGAAAAGGGTAGAAAAGACAGTTGACTTACATAAGCTTTTCAGATGTCTTTAAAGACCAAAGAATTATTTTATTCTTGAGTAAGGAGCAGCTTGATGGAGTCAATGAAACCTTTCTTGGAATTGTAAGTTAATAAATTAGTACCAGGCAAGAGCGGTCCATCATTACGCTGCTCTGTGAGGGCCCATTTAGAACATTTCGCATACTAAGCATCAGGAATGCAGTGAATGATTGCGGGCCTCCAAATAATAATGAGCTTTTCCTGTGCTGCTGGGATTAAAATTCATTGTTCTTGCTTTGCAACCCACTTCCAGTTCTAATTAGGTTCTGCTTGGGCTCATATGAGTGTCAGTTTACAGTCACTGGGTCCCCAGACTAGGACACCATTCTTCAAAACAGTCTAGGCAAATCTCGAAGGCCCACCGGCACGGAGGGGATACATGAAGGTCAATTATGAAATCATTCTGCTTTATTATCTGGCTTTATCTGCCCCACCCACGAAATGCCCCCAACTACTTCCTTCTTGCTCTGGCCTCTTTCCCTATCTTGGACTTTGTCATAGCAATAGGAGAATCTTTTCCTGATAAAAGTTGCATGGCATATCCAAGTCCCCGACTAAGACTAATTTCTGACATGTGATGCGGAAATGAGGGTGGACTCCTCTGACCGAGCAGAGCTGGCCTTTATGGATACAGCTGTCCCATATTGACACACGCCTCAGGAGACAGAATGCCTTTGGAATCATTTGGATTTCTTGAATTGGAAATAAGAATCAGCGAACTTTCCCGGCTCAGGCGAGCCCAGCATCATCCACAGTGTGTCTATCAGGATAGTATTTTTGGTAGCTGGGAAATATTACAGAGGGGAATGTTGCATACCAATTAGTTGTATTAAAATATATATTATGCACAGTTCTGTATTTGGGTTTCAGAGTTTCCTTGACAACATCATTTAACTTCTTACTGTTCTTTTCACATTGCGAGTATAAATATCTAATATGTTTTTGTTCAAAACATCAATTAGGCGTCAGCATAATCTTTATTAATACAGATCTGTTATTACAAGGAGACTGCTGAGCCACTGTAATTTGCCCAGCAGGAACAATGAAATATCTTCTCTTTTGCTTCTATCCCAGATTGCCTGGCTTTTATTCTTCTTCTTCTCTCTCTCTTGTTTCACAAAGCATACACATCAAAATCCTTCCATGATACCCTTTGAAATAACATTGCAAAGCAAAGACCTTTTCCTCACTACATAAACAATGGGAAGGTTCCGAGTGGGAAATGTATCGACTAGTTACGAGTGGGTGTTCCGGTTGCAGGTCCCCTTATAATTTCTTGACTTCGTTTTCCCCATGTAGCGAGAACTCCCCACTTCCTGCGGATTCAGAATGTGGAGGTGAATGCTGGCCAGTTTGCTACCTTCCAGTGCAGCGCCATAGGCAGAACAGTGGCTGGGGACCGGCTCTGGCTGCAGGTACGTGTGTTCACCACCTTTCATTGTCCTGGAGTAGGGACTGGAGACATCAAAGCCCTCTCTGTTTTAGAAGCTTCTTCCCACATCGGTTACATCTCCAGGTTTCCAAGCTAGTTGCACAAGTCCAGCAGTTTTCCTCTTTTTCTGCAATTTCTGTTTTCCTTATTGTTCTTTCTCAGTGATCCCCTTTGATAGCTTTTGTCAAATTAGAACCAAGTGATCCTCCCTTCCCCCCACCCCGTGTGTGTGTGTGTGTGTGTGTGTGTGTGTGTGTGTGTGTGTGTGTGTGTTTGTGTGTGTGTGTCTGTCTGTCTGTCTGTCTGTGTGTGTGTGTATTTCTGTCTGTGTGTCTTTTCTCACTTTCTCTCTCTGTCTCTTAACCTCCCCCCAGTCTCCCTGTCTCTGTTGGTCTCTCTCTCTCTCTCCTCCCATCCCTCTGTCTCTCTATGGCTCCTCCATTTCTTTCTGTCTCCCTTTGTCTCTCTCTATCTCTGACTGCCTTCCTCTCTCTCTCTCTCTCTCTCTCTCTCTCTCTCTCTCTCTCTCTCTCTCACACACACACACACACACACACACACACACACACGGGACAAAGAGTGGAGAGCTCACTTTGTAGGCCTTTCTGTAGGCTGAATTTCTAAATAATTCATATCAGGAATTCATGTAGAAATTAATAGCACTTCTTTGAATTTCAAGCATTCAAGTTATGCGTGTATCCTCAAATAAGCATGGTCCTTGAGGCTTTAGCTCTTTAAGTCCTGCCCTCTACATTTCTGCATAGCAGACAGTTCTTTGAGCCCGTGCCCACCCCTGGGGGGAGTTGTGACAGATTGAGTGGATGCCAGCGACCTTCTCCTCATCCACAGAACACCTGGGAGGGGTGATGTTCTTTGCATTGGTGAGCTCCATTCATGGCTCTTCCTGCTGAGCACCAATCGCAGCTCTTCCTGCTGAGCACCAATCGCAGCTCTTCCTACTGAGCACCAATCGCAGCTCTTCCTGCTGAGCACCAATCGCAGCTCTTCATGTTGAGCTCCAATTGCGGGGCTTCTTGTTTCTTTTTGGTTTCAATCTACAGCCTGCTCATTCCTCGGATCTCCTAGAGTACTTTCTCTCCTTCTTTCCTTCTTTATGTTCTTTGCAGAAGTTTAGTTGTTTGTTTTTGCAGTGCCGGGACCACATTCACATCCTGATGCATGCTAGACCTGTGCTCTGGCATATGCTAGATATATGTTAGACCTGTGCTCCCCCAGAGACACAACCCCAGGTCTTTAATATTTCTACTTTTATTATTTTGAGTTTGCTAAAGACCTGGGGTTGTATCTCTGGGGGAAGCACAGGTCTAACACATGGCACCCAAGCACTGAAAAAAACAAACAAAAAAACAAAATCCACAAATCAAAATTAAATTCAAAGCCAGATAATGGCTCATGCCTCTAGTTCTAGTCCTTGGGAGGCTGAGGAAGAAAAATGCTCTGTGCCACATGGCAAGTTCCAGATCAGCCTGGCTCTACGGTGCAACTATGTTAGGAAACTGAAACTGTTTCTTGATGACACACGGGCTTTGTTCTTGTCACTAGCCACTGACAAACTCAGCACAGCTCCCAACGCACAGCCCTGACACTGTACTGCCTGTTGTAAGCTGTCTTGACATTCTTTCAGTGTGTGAGAGAATGTATACAGGTCACACACAAATGCTATACCACTTTATACAAGGTTGGCATCTGAGGACTGTTATACCTACAGGCCTCCTTACCACAAACTTCAGAGACACCCAGGGACTACTGTTAAGGACCAGTTACATAATATGGTCACCTTTTCATTTCCAATTTACTATACCATTGAATTTTGCTTCAGAATACTTACTTTCAAACCTTGTTTCACAATGGAATCACTTGGACAATATTTGATGAAGTACTGAAGGGTAGGACCTCCTTCAGACCCATTATATTAGAATCTGAAGGTAAGCCTGAAATTCCTAAACCTCCCAAGGTAATTCTGTGGTGGTAGCAGGATGGAAAGGTCTACAGCAAGCTAGCTCTCTGTCTCCTAAAATAAAAACCAGTTGTCTCCCTATAACATACTAAACACTGCTTAAAATGTTTCCACTACTAGTAATGGATTAAAGATTGGAATCCCAAAGTAATCGAGCTGAAACAGAGGTTCCCAGGTCTGGGATATCTGTAAAATCTAAGAGCCAATGTCGTCCTTGATGTGACAGGGAGTTCCTGAGATTATTCCTGAACCCGGGAGCTCACACTTCTCACTGTCTCCTCCCAAGTGGTGTACACACATGGAACAAGAGCAGTGAAGTAGTTTTCCATGAATAATTAAGAACTGTACAGACAACAACAAAAAGAATAGTGTCATTTTTAAAAGGTGCTAAATGCTTTGTGGAAAATGTCAATAAAAGATGTCTATCTCCTTCATCAAGCACAACAGACAACCAATCTGGATCTCATTAACACAAACATCCGCCCACTCAGGCAATAATCCGATATCCCTAGCACAATAATTTAAAATAACTGAGACATGGGATAAAAAGAAAAAAAGCTAAATGCTTATATCAATCTTCAAGTGCGACAAAAAGCTTTTAAAGTAATGATTACTAAACTTTCAGAAACAAATAAAAAAAAAAAGTAAGGGTGGATTTAGAATATGTAATTTAAAACTTCTACACACATCCCTTCTTCCTGGAAGTGAGGTCTCTAACAAAAGCCAGGATATAGGGGGGTGGGATAAGGAGGGGGTGTGACATCAGCCAGAAGGACAAGATGTGCTCTGAGCTGAGGCCATAAGAAACCTCCTCCTCAGACACATTACCACCTGACAGTCCATCATGGCCTCATCCTGGAAAAATACGTTTGGCTACCAGTCACTTCCTCTAGAAAAGAGGACAACATGAATAACCAGCTAAACTGTGTTGATTAAGAGGGTTAAAGGATTTCAAATTCATATAAATGTGACACGTCACCGTTGTCAGGCTATTGCAGAAGTGAAAAGTAGGGTAAGGGTCAGAGACAGGGTGGGGCAGGAAGAGAAACAAGATAAAATGGGAGCCTGTTATTTTGAGACAGTGGACACAGAAGGGTTAAAACACAGAGTATAGTAAATTGGAAATGAAAAGGTGAACATATTATGTAACTGGTCCTTAACAGTAGTCCCTGGGTGTCTCAGAAGTTTGTGGTAAGGAGGCCTATAGGTATAACAGTCCTCAGATGCCAACCTTGTATAAAATGGTATAGCATTTGTGTGTGACCTGTATACATTCTCTCAAACACTGAAATTCCTAGGCAAATGGATGGATCTGAAGGCCATCATCCTGAGTGAGATAACGCAATCACAAAAGAACTCACATAACATGTACTCACTGATATGTGGATATTAGCCCAGAAACCTAGACTACCCAAGATACAATTTACTAAACACATGAAACTCAGGAAGAAGGAAGATCAAAATGTAGACACGTCACCCCTTCCTAGAATTAAGAACAAAGCACACATTGAAGGAGTTACAGAGATCATGTG
>LR752132.1:48067-106184 GCA_902729485.2 Mus minutoides
CCAAGGAAGGAGCTAGAGAAAGTACCCAAGGAGCTGAAGGGGTCTTCAACCCTATAGGTGGAAGAATAACATGAACTAACTACTACCCCCTGAGCTCATGTCTCTAGCTGCATATATAGAAGAGGATGGCCTAGTTGGCCATCATTGGGAAGAGAGGCCCCTTGGTCATGCAGACTTTATATGCCCCAGTACAGGGGAACGCCAGGGCCAAGATGTGGGAGTGGGTGGGTAGGGGAGCAGGGCCAGGAGGGGGCAGGGTATAGGGAACTTTCTGGATAACACTTGAAATGTAAATGAAGAAAATATCTAATAAAAGTTGGAAAAAAAAAGAATGTCAAGATAGGTTAGAACAGGCAGTGCAGTGTCAGGGCTGTGCGTTGGGAGCTGTGCTGAGTTTATCAGGGGCTAGTGACAAGAACAAAACCTATGTGTCACCAGGAAACAGTTTCTGTTTCCTAACATAGTTGCACCGTAGAGCCAGGCTGATCTGGAACTTGCCATGTGGCCCAGAACATTTTCTTCCTCAGCCTCCCAAGGGCTAGAACTAGAGACATGAAGCCATTATCTGGCTTTCAATTTAATTTTGATTTGTGGATTTTGTTTTTTGTTTTTGCAGTGCTTGGGTGCAGAGCCTGTAGATACAATATGTACTTAGACACCTTGGCATGTTTTTGTCATCAGGCTTTGTCTACAGGATATTTCCCTTTTCTTTTTTTTTTCAAGACTTCTTCTTCTTCTTCTTCTTCTTCTTCTTCTTCTTCTTCTTCTTCTTCTTCTTCTTCTTCTTCTTCTTCTTCTTCCTCTTCCTCCTCCTCCTCTTTCTCCTCTTTCTCCTCTTTCTCCTCTTCTTTTTCCTCTTCCTCCTTCTTCTCCTCCTCCTCTTTCTCTTCCTCTTCTTCCTCCTTTTCTTCTCACCCCTCCCTCCTCCTCCTCTTCTTCTTCCTCTTCCTCTTCCTCCTCCTCCTCTCTCCTCCTCCTCCACCTTTCTAATCATCTGCCTTTGCCATTCTTGAAACTCTCCATGTGCTTATGTGCCTACGCCACAATGGGACAGAATAGCCATAGAATTTACATGACTCTGGATTTTTAAGTTATCAATACTTTGTCTTGCTCTTGGGATGCTATTTGGTTTGTGACTCTTATAACGATCAAGTAAATCTACTGTTAAATTATTGATGTCTTCTGGTTGAGTAGACATTTTGTGGGAAAGTATTTTATGAGCAGATTAGGGAGAAGATCCAAACTCAAAACCTCAAAATATTGTAAAAATCACTTTCAGCCTTTGTGCATAAGGTATATCTGAAATGTAACCGATTTTACTCTGTAGACCTGGATGGCATTTTTCATTATTTTATGTGCATATGTACACGTTTGTGTACATGTATGCATGTGTATATGCAGGTGCCTGTGCACTTGTATGTGGGTGTGTGCACCTGTGTGTATGTGCATTGTGTGACTGTGTGTAAGTATGTGTTCCTGTGTGCACATATTGTGTGCATGTATGCATGTCTGTGCATGCATGCCTGTGTGTGTGTGTGTGTGTGTGTGTGTGTGTGTGTGTGTGTGTGCATAAAAAGCCCAAAGCTGATTTGATATGTCTTCTTTGATCACTACCTGCTGTATTTATTGAATTGAGGGCTTTCCTTGAACCACAAATTCACCAGTTGTATCTAGTCTAGTTTGCCCAGTGGGTCCCCTAGCTTTGCCTTCTGAGTGCTGAGACTATAGGCACCTGCCATGACTACCTGCCTTGGGCATGGTTTCTGGGGACCCAACCTCTATTTCTTATACTTCCAAGTCCTTTATCCTCTCAGCCATTTCCCTAGCCCTAGATCTCACTATTAATAATTCATTATGTGTATGCAAACATCACAAATCTGAGCCAATCTCAACACTAAATTCCAAACATTTCTATTGAGGATATCTCTGCATGCAGTGCCTCTGTAACTTTAACCTTTATAAAAATGGTTTTCTGCATGTCAATTCTCTAGGATCTTAAGATTCAGAGATCCAGACACAAAATGGAATGAGAAAAAAAATATTTTCAAGTTTTCTCTGTGCTATAAATCTCCCCAAGGAGTAAAACAAGATCTAGAAAATCTAAGATAAATGTTTACTTAGGGGCACGTGTTTCATACACAAATGTACATGGGTATGTGCAAAGAGTAGTCATGGGCAAACACTTTGATTGCTATATGACAGCCTTTAGAATATCCCAAGGAGGCACTGGGCACAGAGTTTCTAGGGCCCCCTCTGATTGCATCTGTTTGACAGGTAAGGGAGCTGTACTGTCAGTCACTGGGGTAACCTGCATAGATAAGAACAGTGAGAAGTTGAGTCTCTATATTATCGGCACTGCTGTGCATGTTGAACTCTGTGCTATCCTCTCTGCAAGGTAGGTGAACTGGCAATGCGTACATCATTCAAAGATTCTGACTATGCCCCCTGTCACACCAGGGCCATCAAGGAACCACCCTGACCTTAGGAGAAATATCCATGTGTATTACAGGTACATGTTAACCACACCTAATGAAATGTTCAAGTTTTTGATGGTTTGAAACATACTTTAAATATCCCCTTTGTTTTAGTTATTACAAAATTTTAATATATCTGATGAAACTTAAGTAAAGAAAAATGCTAAGGATTTTATTTTTGTGTATGTGCATATGTTTGTGTGAATATATGTCATTTGTGCCCTGCTACCCTTGGAGGTAGAAAGAGCTCTTCAGGTCCCCTGGCGCTGGAGTTGCAGGCATTTGTGAGCTACTATCTGTGGCATTGAGAACCAAACTTGAATCCTCTGGAAGATCAGAAAGGGCACTTAACTGCTGAACCAACTCTCTAGTTCCTAATAGAGACTTTTTTAAAAAATCATTGACAGATGCATCTCCTTTTGGAGATGAGGTTAGTGTCATCCTCAAGTATGCATTCTATGGGTAGAATTCCTCTAAAACGCAGACTTGTAAAATAACCCATCTTCCTATCTGCAAAGTCTTAAAGCCAGCATTCTGGACACAGAGATGTTGGAATCTGAAGTTCCTGGTGGTGCTTGGTGGATGTTGTCAGATACAAACGTCTATGCATTTAATATGGTGTTTTACCATACAGGACACTAAAATTAATGTTTATGTAAACCACCCAAGTACTCAAATGCTTACTTCCTATTGTTACCAACTTTTGATCACTTTTCAAGCATGATTTTGAGACCATCTCAGAGAATGTATATTTGTATATATGTACACTCATGAGTACATCCTCTCCCTCTCCCTCTCCCTCTCCCTCTCCCTCTCTCATACACACATATACATACACATGATGAGGGGAAACCCCTAAAATTTAAAACATGCTTTAATATTTTTTCATATATTTTAGTTATTTTAATGTTTCTATTTTTATGAACTCTTTTTAAGCTGTTGGTTATATTATGTAGCCATTGACTCTTAAATCTATGTATGGCTGTATGAGCCCTTGATGTTTATTTTAAGTTAGCAAAAATGTTTTTTTTTTAATGATTTTATGGTATTCATCAGTACTTAAAAGTAGAAAAGGAAATAAGATTTCATTATGAGGGTCAGCAAGATTGCTCAGTGAATTAAAGCCCTTGTCACCAAGCCTTGTGCCATGAGTCTGGGGCCCCCAAGCCCCACAGGCTGGAAACCGAGAACTGACTCCCATAAAAATTGACCTCGGACCTGGGCATGTATTCCACGGTACCTGTGCAGAAGCCCATGCGATCACATGCATGCAATCATGCACATATTTAAACACTAAACAAAATGTAAAGAACCACTCATATAATCCAGTCCCTGAATACCACAGTACCCGTCAGCCTCTTGCTGGTGTAGGGCTTTCTACTCCTTCATGGATGCAGTGGCATCTCCAAGTGAACTCAAATGACCAGTTTATGGTGACACAAACATTTGGCGTCTGAGATGCTTGCACAGGATACCCCCCCCACACCCGGCTTCTGTCCACAGGGAGGGTCTTTAGTAGGAAGATGTATGTGTAGAACCTTATGGGATCTTGTCTGCTGGTGTAGAAAAGACAGCTGACACCAGGCAAAGCCATCACAGTGGACCCTGTTAGAAGCATCTGGGCAGCGTCCTGTCTTTATTAACTCTTTACTTCTCGGTCCTGCCATCTCTCCATTTTAACACTTTCAGTCCTTCAGAGTTGCCTTTTAAAAAATGATCTCTGTGGGACCTGATAAAGATGGTAGCCATGCCCCTCTCATAAGGCCTCTATCTACAAGCTTACCGATGGTAACACCTGAGCCAGGGCAGTGGCTGAATGAACACACACACCCCTTCCACATTTCATAGAAATTGCCTTCCATTAAGTTCCTATATTGAGAGTGCTTTCCTTAGAGGGAAAAAAATAACCTCACTTGGAATTTAATTTTTTTTTTTAGTTGTTGGTCTAGAAATGGATGTAATTTTTTCGAGTTTGTTGTATGATTCTACTTAGCTGCTAACAATCAACCCAACCTGAAAAAAAAAAAAGTGTTACATTTTTTTTCTTCTTTTCTGAGCTCAGGTAATCTTAGATACTTTTAGTGAGGGGGGGGGGGGGAATCTTGAGATCTTATGACTGAAATGATTCTCACATGAGCAGCCCTGATCCACAGCAGAGACCAGTGTGAACAAATGAAGTATATTGCAGGAACAGCACTTATATCCCTGATTTCTATAGGTGCTAGAAATATAGGTATAGGTATAGATATATAGATAGATATAGATGTGTGTGTATGTATGTATGTATAATGTCATTTACAGAGCACTACTAGAGGGTAGGTACTCTCCTAGGTGATGTTTGAGCTTTGATTTTTTGGTTTGGTTAATTTTGTCATTGATCCTCGCAGAACTTTGTACCCACTTATAGAAGACACAGCCGAGGCCTGGAGAACTCAGTTCTCTTATCTCGGGGCACATCGGCACATTGTTGGTAACAAGCTAGGATTAATACTCAAGACACCAGTGTGTAGAAACTGTCTCTTAACCCACGATGCTCTTTGCAAAGCACAGTGGGAAACCTAGACATTGTCAAAGATTCGTGACCTTTGTGAAGGAATTTAAGTTGCCAATTAAGTTATGATTTTTACCTTGTGTTTATGTGTGTCTGAGTACCCCTGTGCATTGTTCTGGCATGTGAGGTAGGGCTGGTCATATACAGTCTACATTTTCTTGTGACTTTCAGCTTCATTTATAGATAATGAGGGAAAAATCAGAACTGTATATCAGAACCATTTCGTTATTAGGTATAAAAGCTACAAAATGATTTGTAAAGAGGTAAAATTATGGTTCCTTCAGCAAGCTTAACTTGAGTATTTTACACCATATATATTAAAGCATAAATTTGACATCACTTACCACATGGAAAGTACCAGGAGCAGAGAGAGTGGACTGTCTTCGGTTGCTATAGGAACCATTTACTTTCTAACTCTCTGAATGGTGAAAATCACATCCATTATTGTTTTAGTCAGTTACGCATCTACAGCTGCATCCATTTGACAAATCTAAGTGTTCAGACAGAGACCGCTGAAAGCCTGCACCGTGTGTTTCAGCCTGGTGTGGTTTTGGATTACTCCAATTTAAAGAGAAAGGTTTACGTTGTGTACCCCAAGAATATGTCTAGGGAGATCCTGCAATGAGCTAATTACCCAAAGTCATTTACTGATTTCATGTAACTTGGTCAAAGATTCTGGTGCATATTTGGAATGAAGCTGCAGAAGTAGGGTTGGGGGATGGGGGCTTCCTGCACAGCAGCCTTAAGACTGGGGTTGGAAACACTGGGCTTTTTTTTTTTTTTTTTTTTGGTTTTTCGAGACAGGGTTTCTCTGAGTAGTCCTGGCTGTCCTGGAACTCACTCTGTAGACCAGGCTGGCCTCGAACTTAGAAATCCGCCTGCCTCTGCCTCCCAAGTGCTGGGATTACAGGCGTGCGCCACCAACACTGGGCTTTGACTTTGGACAACCAGCCAGGATGGATCCATTCAGAGGGTAGCAGAGAGGCTCTGGCATCTTCCACTGACCTACGAAGTCTAATCCCTACAATGCTGTTTTTGTTTTCCTCAATGCTTATTATGGGGTTTTTCAAGAATCCGAAGCTCTCCCATGAGAAAGCAAGGCAGGTGTGGCCCTCGCTCAGATTCCCCCAGGGGAAAGCTGCAGATGCTAATAGCCTTTGTTGCTCCTCTGCAGTTAGCTGTGTCTTAATTATCAAGCAGGAAAGGCCATGGGTTGGAGAAACTGGATTTGCTAAGCTATCTGGCAGAGGTTCCACTTAGATCATGTAAACTCACCAGGCTGTTGCCTACACTGCTGATGGTCCTTAGTGGCCTCCATGGTGAGAGTGTCCTCAGCATCTTGCAGTGGGGCCTGCCTGAAAATAGATAAGCACAATTCTTCCTGTTGTAGAGGATGGGACAGTATCCAGTCCCCACCCGCATGACTGTGCAACGTCCCTGCCTGTCATCTACTGAGCTCAACCGCTCTGAACAGTTCCAAAGCGCCCAAGATTGATTAATTTAATCCAACTGCCGCTCACTTCCCAGGCCTCAATTTCCTTCAGTCATCATCCCTGATTGTGGCGAATATATATTCCCGGAAGCCTTGATGCGACTCCTTCTCGTGGTAAATCATGCTCATTTAGAAGTTCTCAAGTGAGCCTGGAGCCCAAAGAAGGTTGTAAGGATAATTCAAATTACTAGCAGTTCTTTTTCCTGGCTTGCTCAAGTTGGAATAAATACACTTTAAAATGCTCTGGGACTCACAAAGGGCCACATTTAACTCAGCGAGGCCATTTCTTTGTGGGCCCTGTCATTATGGGCCTTTCATGAACCTCCACAAAAGTTGGAGCTGCAGTCCTTTGACTGTCCTGGGGCATGTGATTTTCATGCTGTGCGTCCTCTCTTGGCTGTCTTCCATGATGGGATGTATCACAAAGATCACACTGCATCCCTGTTCTTGGTCACTGTACACTGTGCCGCCTTTGTTAAGAGTCGGGGCAGCAGCGTTTAATGGGGCTGCCTTTCATCTTACGCCTGGGAGATATGGGGAGAAGTCACTTGAGCAGCTTCCTAGCTTCACCGTAAGATGTGCTCTCATTGTTCAGCTGTTCAAATATAACAAGGTGGCCCTACCCAGATGGCCCGGACTTCTTGGGAGTGCCCAGGGTTTTAACACATTGTTCTGCCTAGTCATTGCTGCCACAGAAAAGGTCTCCAGGGAGAGGGGCTTAGAAGTCGTGCGACTCCAACTGTTACAGGGATCAGAGCAGGCCACCACTCCTCACAATTACCAGCTAATTCCAGCCAAGGGAAGTAACTCTGGAGACCCAAGGGCTTCTGGAAATTAAATAATTTAATCCTTCAGTCTTTCCCTGAAAACCAGTTACAGTTGCAGTTTGGCCTTCTGTTTATGTGTCAGGCAAGTATGGCTAGGTCAGGAGTCTTCTGATTTCTACAACTGTTTCTGTCTCTTCCAGCCAAAGGTACTAGCATGCTCAGTGGGATGTGGTAAGGGACCATTTTCTACAGCTCAATCACATTATAGAGCGATGACCAAGATCTCTCCCTTCCTGTCTTCTCCCCCTCCCTGTCTTCTCTCCCTCATCCTTTCTTCCATTAACCTAAATGTGGATGTTCCTCAAGCCTTCATCCATCAGTGGGCTCATCTTGAATCTAAGGTGCCTGTTGGGATTTTCTGACTCTTCAGCATCAAGGAGCAAGGAGGCTCACACTAATGTATAATGTTGGTATTTTAGGGAACAGGAAGAAAATCCCCATCTGGAGAGTGGGTTTGTTTATTTTCCCCCCCTGGAGGCCACTTCAACCTTTTCTGATATTTCTCCTCTCAGTCTTTCCAGTCCCCCTGTCTGTGCCTTATCCTTCCCTCCAGGATTCCCTCTTCTGTTGCCTTTCCCACCCCTTTTCAAACCCTTGGCACATCAGAGCTCAAGCCTGAACAGGGTTAGCTGCGACCACCCCCCTTTTTCTCCTGGACATGTCTTGGATTTTGTTTTTCCTTTTGCTCTTCCTCGGGCTCAAGCTCAATTCTTGCTTGAATCAGGAACCTTAGCCTTTGGTTCCAAGATGGGATTTACATACTTGTACAAAGTTATTGGCAATACCACAAGTGTAGATGATATTCATCATCCGAGTGATGAATCTGACAGATAAATTTAAGTATGCTCATGTAACCCCCTCATTTACAGCTTAGTGGTACCTACTGACTCTTTTCTGATATAGGTTTCAGTACTTCCTATTGAAAAATCTGCACTTATATTTCCTAAGGATCATCTTTATCTTGTACAGAGGTCAGCATATTATATGCCTTGGCGTCTAATAGGGAATTTTTAAATGTAAGTATTATTGTATTCACTGAAAGTTTCATAACATGTAGTTCCTACATTCTTTTCATACTTGCTCCCCCCACGCCCGTGTCCCTTGTGCCTTCTCATTCCATTAAAGCCCCCTCCCTACAAGCCTCCTCTTACACTCAGGGCTTTTTGTTGGTTTTGAATATATGTGACTTCCTTGGTTTAACCAGGGCTATGGCCTTGGGCATGGATGTGGAACTTTCCACTGGAGCATAGGTAACTCAATGGCTATACTATGACTTAAACCAAAGGTTCCTGTTGCCCTAGTAAGTATGGTATGCAGGAACTCCAGGGAACTACTGAGTTCCTCCCCAGACAATGACTGGAGGTCTAGTCCCACCCAAGCTCTGGGCTGTCACCACATCTGCTGTGAGGCCTTGATTGTAATAGTCAGCTCATGTCCATAAGGCCTCCTTTCTTACGTGGCTCTCTTCCCCACTGTCCAGTTTCTACATTCTCTCTGATCCCTTTTCTGTAATATTACCCTCAGACTTAGAGGAAGGATGGATACTCCCTTAAGGTCTGAACACTCAATAGCCATTTTTAAAAAATAATAAAAGTGAGATTAATTTTTTATTAAAATCTTACCTAGTAAGAAAAATAATTTCATCCTATAAAAGCCACATGGTACCACAAAATTAAATAGAAGCATTCTGTTTGATATTTGGAGTCTCATATTCAAAGTTCTTATTATATGTATATTTTATTCATCAGCTACCCAATAATATATAAGATATGAAAATGTCTGCAGATCTCCCAGAATGTTTAAAGGAAGATAAACTTATCTGTGTGGGTTGGGGCATCATTTCAGATTTTACTTAACTTAAAATAAAACTTGACAATGAAAACAAATCTACAGTATGCTAAAGTAATGATGATATTTGACTCTAATTGATACAATTGTATAGCTTTTAAGTTGCCTTTTTAAAAATTTCAAATGGAAGCATTCAGGTTTTGCCATTTATGACTAATGGGGTTCACTTAATGTAACATAGTTATTAATGTAACATAGCATGTAGTATTACATTTCAGTAATGTAACTTATTTAAGGATGTTCTACATTGTAGCACGTGTCAGAACTTCCTTCTTTCTGAAGTCAAATGCAATTCTCTTACCTGTGTGGATATCACACTTGGCTCATTCATTCTCCCTGGAAGGTGAGCTTGTGACTGGTACTCTGACCAATAGCATCATGTCTCTGAGAAACTCTTTCAGCTCTGCATTTAAGCTAGTTCATGAGGTAATTTTATTTTTAGGTTTTTGCAGAATAGCAGTGTTTTTTTTTCAATGAGTACATATCTCCAGCCACAGTGTGCAAGGGGCCCAGGTACCTGCATCCAATCATCCCCAGCCACAGTGTGCAAGGGTCCAAGGCACCTGCATCCATCCTGCACTTGGGATCTAACATGTACCTAACAACAAACTGTCTTACCTGGAGTGAACTGGTAACACACTGTAGTTTTGATTTACCTTTCCCTAAAGACTGGCGATGCTGGACATCATTTCATGTGCTACTTGGCCATTTGCATTCATTTTTTACACAAACACCTACATCTTATGCCCAATTTGGAATTGAAGTTTTTGTAGTTGTTAATGAATTGTGGGATTTCTTGAAGTATTATCAATTGAAGTCCCTTCTCAGCTGTATGATTTATGAATATTTCCAAAACTGTGGGCTGATACTGTTCTTTCTCGGCAGTTACTTTTTGTTTGTATATGTCTGTGTACATCCTATTTGAGTATTCATATGGACATGTGTGTGTGTCTGTGTGTGTGTCTGTGTGAGTGTGTAAGGCCAAGGTTAACATTAAATGGTATTCTTCATTCTTCTTTACATTGTCTATGAAGGTAGGGTTTCTCTGCAATGAGAGCTCCCTATTTCTGCTATTCTGGCTGTCCAGCCTGCTGCAGAGATTCCCTGTATCCCAGGCTCTTGATGACAAGTGGCCCTGCCGCATGTACCTGGCGTCTTGTGTGTTCTGGGAATCTGAGCTCCAGCGCTGATGTTTGCACAGCAGCACCGTAGCTCATTGAGCCATGTCACCATCCAACAAGTGATTCTTTATGCACTGAAATTTGTGACTTTCATGAAGTCCTGATCACTTTTCTTTTGGTGCCTATATTTTTGACATCAGAGTTTAAACAACAACAACAACAAAGCAAGATCACAGATGATTAAAGTTTTCCCTTGATACATTATTATCTCTTGAGTTTAGCCCCTGCATGTGGCAAGGCAAAGAATGTAATTTTTTTATTCTTTTAATTTTTGGCCAGTGCCTAATCAGTTTCTCCACTACCACTGTTGAAAACATCATTCTTTCCCATCCAAATAGTCTGATAATCATGTTCATAAGTGTGTGATACCTGTGAGGTTTCATGTCTGGTCTCTTGGTTCCACTCCAGTGCCCTATGTCTGTCTTCCCTCTTGCCAAACCTACAATGTCTGGCTGATTGGTGTTCTCTTCCACTAAGTTTTTGAGATTGAAAAGGATGTGACCAACTTTGAGCATTTGTTTTTGGCCTCAAAATATTCATAAATCATATAGCTGAGAAGGGACTTACGTTGATAACACTTCAAGGAATCCCACAATTCATTAACAACTACAAAATCTTCAATTCCAAATTGGGCTAGCTTTGGGCTGAGCTCTTGTCTTTGCAAGAGACTCAACATGACATTAAATGTTTGCTCTGAAGCTCTGGGAAGTTAAGATCACAATGTCTATATATCACGCAAGTCACGGGGCACTTCACCTGCTTGTCTTAATTTCTTAGTGCAATGAGCAGATACTCCTGGGCTCCATTGCCTGTACTTCTAGAGATCAGAGGGCCTCAGTGGACAGTGACATCGAGGTTGATTTCTTCTGCAAGTCCTTGGGGCCATCGGTGCTCTGCTCTTCATGGCCTCTTCCTCTACGTTCAACTTTCCAGTTTCCGTATGAGAACTTATGAGAACTTCCCATGGCCATAGGATACCCAGATAATACAGAACATCTTCTGTCCCTAAACTGTTGCTTTCATCATGTCTGCAAACTTTCTTTTAGCATTGAAAGGGACACACTCTTATATTGTGAAGGCAGGAATATAGATGCTGCTGGAGGCACCATTCTGCCTACTACACTCCTGATGAGTTGGCTGAGTCTGTTAGCTGAGAGGCACCATAGCAACCTCTGAAATACCCTTTGGTCAAAAGGATTAAGAGTATTCAGTGATGTGCTGCAAATTTCAGATAGCAAGATGTTCAGTGGTGTAGGTTCTCCTGCCCCTGTGCTGTTCCCCATGAAGAAGCTGGGTTGTTCTGTGTGGTTAAGTATATGGGGAGTCTTTGTTTAAAAACTCCTTCTTGGGAGTTCATAGATGCGTTAGCCTTGAGTGGAGCTCATGGTGTGAAGCTCTGCATTTTACAGAGTTGCGCTACAGCATGAAGGAAGAGTGGCTCCCAACTGCCCCTTCTCCAGAAAAAAATATAAATGCAGAAGTAGGACCCTTCCCTTGGAGCCCATGGTACAGCTTTGAGCTAGTCAAGGGTCAGTGTGCACCTGTTATGAAATGTTTTCCAGGATCATTGTCAAAACGGAAAAAAAAAACCATAAATGCAATTTTGACAAAATGTATATCTTCTTCTGGGTCTATACTTAAATAAATAAAGCAATGGCCAATGCCCTGAGCTTTGATTGTCATACCGTTAGTAAATAAAACAAATGGTTACGGGTACTCGGTCTGTCTTTCAGGAGGGCTGACTATTTCTTTCACTCAGCAAGCAAGAGGTTATATTTTATTTTTTTCAACTTGAAAGATGAAACATTTCAATTTTAAAGGCTGCAAGTATAAGGTCTCTTCTGTTTGATTTTATTTTGAGGTGTTTGTTACCAGAGATTAAGCATGTGGAATTCAGAGAGGGACACTTTTTCCTATATGTATTGTTAATAATAATTCTCTCTCTCTCTCTCTCTCTCTCTCTCTCTCTCTCTCTCTCTCTCTCTCTCATTTTAGTGCTATTCATTAGATCAAAGTTTTAAGTTTAGCCAATACACACAATTCTAGATACATGAGGGTTTATATCCTTATGTTTTCCTCTTTAAGTTATGAATAAAGCTGCTTTTATATTTAATACCAAAAAGAATGTATGTGGAACCCTTCTTCCCCATTCCTAATGTTTCCTTCTGAGTGTCAGGAACTCTGCTAGTGCAGCACTCCTGACGGCTCTCTCCCTGTCTAAGCAAGAGCTACCTGGGAGGAATCACAGAGCATGTAGCTCAGCCCCTTCTTGGGGGAGCTAACTGCTATAGGATCACTGTTTCTCTACCCTGTGTGTTTTACAGCAGCACCTAGCATGTGGGGGCCCTGTGGCTTTCTAGTGACTGGGTGAGTGAGTCTGTTTCATTCTGTGCCTAAGCTTTAGCAAGCCCATTGTTTCTGGACACTGCAGTCTGAGGCTGCCTTCTCCAGGGTATCGAAAATAAAGGTGGGGTTTTGACATCCTGCCTGCTTTTTCTCCTGGAATCTGCTGCTTCTTTTGTTCAGGCCTTGGATGGGGATGTGTGGATGGCAGTGTCCTCGCATACATCTTTCATGTCTCGCAACGGCCCTGAGAGTTAATTGAGGTGTCTCTCTGTGAGTGAGGAAAATGGGGGCCTGCAAAGATACAACAGATTGAATGGTGACATGTAACTTAGCACCCCAGTTAGGCTGACCCCCAGATTCACATAGGTTAAGAGGACTGTCCCAGAGTATTACTGATAAACGCTTTTTTGTTTGTTGGTTTATGTGGTATAAGTCTCTGAACCATACAGACGGACTTTACTCTCACATAGCCTTGTGTTTTCATGGCAGCAAATGAAAACATTTTAGTGTAGCTTGCAAATCCAGCTTCCTCTTAACTGCCTTCGTGACAGCCCTTCTTCTGATCATAATTGGCTTCCTTTGCTGTTTTGTGTGACTAGGATGGTCTTCCCTTAATGATCCTTTGTCTGGCTACTTTCTTACCTACCCTCCATACACGCATTGCTTCTTCAGATCAACCTGTCTTGTCCACAGTATCTGCGGGTGATTCACCTCATGCCATCTTCCAGCCACCGGTCTTTCCCTCCCCCTCAGGCCATCACTGGAGGATATCTATCAATGGTTCGGCATTGTGACCCTGCATGCACAGCTTGGCACCCAAAACATGGGTTCTCAATGGACAACTGGCCTAAGGCTTGCCATCACATATAACCCTCCATCTTGGTCTGTTGCTCCATGCTAATATAAAGAGCATAGAGAAGATAGCAGACTTCCCAAGACTTATTAAGAACTGAATTTATAAATGTCCTTTCTGGCTTTTGCCTCTTGCAATGACTGGGTTTCCAAGAGTGTGTAAATAAAAGGCTAACTTGGTGTACAGGACTAAGAAAACACATAAGTTCATCCCAGTGGAACCTTCCTCACGGGGACTGGAGAGCACAGGACATGCAGAGAGACTTCTGCCTTGTTATATTTCAGAATCAGATATTTAGCAAGCATCTGCTTCTGTAGGTTTATGTATCTGGGAAAAGCCTTATAAAACTTGGATTAGTCCTCTGGGTCCAGTCCCTGCAGATGTGGTAAGGGTTCTACCTAAAAGAGATTGAGGTGTTATTTTTAGTAATTGTTTAGTTTCTCATATAGAAATTGGGATTAGTAACAGGGTAGCTAGTAACCGATTTTGTCTTCTAACCAAAGATAAAAATGTAAGATGAGGTGTTATGAAGAACCAAATATTTGTAGAAATCAAAGTAAAACAGTAAAACATTGTATATTTCTTTCTTCTCTGTTCAGCTCATTTAACTTTATATGTATATTTTTATATATAGTTTTGTTTTTCAAGACAGGGTTTCTCTGTGTAGCTCTGGCTGTCCTGAAACTCACTTTGTAGACCAGGCTGGCATCGAACTCAGAAATCCACCTGCCTCTGCCTCCTGAGTGCTGGGATTAAAGGCGAGCGCCACCACGCCTGGCACTAACTTAATATATTTAAAGGTTACAAAACAACACATTGCTGCACACTAAATTTTGGAGGCCTCAATCTTTATTTTTGTCAATCAAGGCAGAATTGCTGTTCCTTATAGAGCAGCTGCCCATGGGGATAAAAAGTTAAACCAAGATTTGCATGAGTGTGCCACTGGTAATTGCCATCGGGTATCTGACTATCTGGATATGACAGCTGACACTGCCCCTTTCTGTCCTTTCACTCATACAGGGGATTGATGTCCGAGATGCCCCTCTGAAGGAGATAAAGGTGACTAGTTCCAGAAGATTCATAGCCTCATTTAACGTCGTAAACACGACCAAGAGGGACGCTGGAAAGTACCGCTGCATGATTCGCACGGAAGGAGGCGTCGGGATATCAAACTACGCAGAATTGGTAGTTAAAGGTATTTACTGTGTTTTTATTCCCCCCACATAGTCTATTAAAAGAGACACGCTTACCTAGTTGTCTGCTCATTAATTTGTTTATGCTCAAACTTTATCCTGTCTGCTTCTGAATGGTGGTTTGGTGTTAGGCTATATTGATAGATCGTATTCTAAGTACAAATTTTTGCATGTGAGCAACGCTTCCGGAAAAACGCCTGTGATTGATGTTGGTTTAGCAGCACACAGGGCAGGGACTGTGCTCTCAACCAGGGTTGCTACCAGCTCTGTGGATACAGATTACAACCTATAATTTTTTTTTAAGGGAATGAATTTTTTTTTAAAGGAATGAATTTTTTTTCCCTCTGATAGAAAATCACTTAAAATGCAAATACTCACCAGGCCGGGTGTTTATGATAGCGAGGTGGTTAATAAAATGAAGCAACGTCTGTATAAAAAGCCCTGCTATATCATGGATGTACTACTGTTGGTAGCAGTGTCTTAGCATGCATAATGTCCCAGTTAAGCTTTGTTCCTGTATGCTGTGTGACTGGAAAATTGAGTATTATATTCAAGCCCGGGAGGGGGTGGATGAAAGGGAAAAGCAGAATGAAAATATTTTTTCTTTTCTCATTTAATGCACTTTTTGTGGGCAGAGAAGTTTATCCCATCAAAAGATGCAACTTTTGGACCCCAGATAGAATAATTTGAGCTTGTATGTACACCATGCTAGAGTTTTAGACAATTGTGATAGGCCACCCCCTTTTTTTCTTGGGGGAGACTAATAATGTCTCATATTTTCTTTTTTTATCCCTAAATTTTTATTAGATATTTTCTTTATTTACATTTCAAATGCTATCCCAAAAGTTCCCTATACCCTCGCCTATCCCCCGCCCTGCTCCCCTACCCCGATCCCACTTCTTGGCCCTGGCATTCCCCCATACTGGGGCATTCAAAGTGTGCAAGACCAAGGGGCCTCTCTTCACATTGATGGCCAAATAGGCCATCTTCTGCTACATATGCAGCTAGAGACACGAGCTCTGGGGGTACTGGTTGGTTCATATTGTTGTTCCACCTATAAGGTTGCAGACCCCTTAAGTTCCTTGGGTACTTTCTCTAGCTCCTCCATTGGGGGCCCTGTCTTCCATTCTATAGATGAGTGTGAGCATCCACTTCTGTATTTGCCAGGCATGGGCAAATGGATGTATCTGGAGGATATCATCCTTAGTGAGGTAACCCAATCACAAAAGAAGTCACTTGATATGCACTCACTGGTAAGTAGACATTAGCCCAGAAACTTAGACTACCCAAGATACAATTTGCAAAACACAAGAAAATCAAGAAGAAGGAAGACCAAAGTGTGGATACTTCATTCCTCCTTAGAATAGGGAACAAAACACCCATGGAAGGAGTTACAGAGACAAAGTTTGAAGCTAAGACGAAAGGATGGACCATCCAGAGACTACCCCACCCAAGGATTCATCCCATAATCAGCCACCAAACTCAGACACTATTGCATATGCCAGTAAGATTTTGCTGAGAGAACCCTGCTATAGCTGTCTTGAGTGAGGCTATGCCAGTACCTGGCAAGTATTTTATTTTTCAATATTTCAGCGGTAGGGGATGGAGCATAAGATCCATGTGTGATACCACCAAGCCCCTTCCTCAAGGCTGGGCCTTCTATTCACTTCTATTCGTTGCCTCTCTTGAATATAGATGACAAACTTGATAACACCAAAGTGACGGTTCTCTTAATAGCAAATATGTAGTTTTAAAGAATCCTAGCTTTGCATGGCAGAACAAATTAAGCAGACATGGGCTGTGTTAGGGCCAAGGGGGAAGTTCAATGGCAGAAAGCACACATGTATACACAGAAAGATGATGGTGGGTGGGCGCCAGGCCCTGATGGGGAGGAGGACAGGGGTGCTCATATTACCTGAGTTTGTTCCCATAATTTTTATTTGGGACTGCACAGTGGGACCACCCTTCCAAAATTTAAAACTGTAAACGTCATGTCGTTTATTTAACCTTCTATCCTTCCACCACATCCAGATTGAACCAGAACGGCTAGGCACAGCTCCATTGTAAACATGACAGAGGGCTTGGGAGTCCTGCTCCTGTGTGGTAGAGTCCCTGTCTCCTCTTGCTCAGCTTGTGAGGCACAATGCTGGCTTATCAGTAACTCTATCGTGATAGTCAGTCACTGTGGCACTGATGGATGTTCGGAAGAAGGAAGAACACATTAAATATTTGCTTGAGTCATATATTTTGCCACACTGCATTTTTATGTGCAGTGAAGTTTGAACTAGACTGCCAGGATGGAATTTTGAGTTGAAGCTTAAGATTCACAGCAGAACTAAAGTTCGTCAGCATCACACAGACCCTGATCTGGCAAAGGCTCTTTAGAGAGTCAAGGTGCCGTAGTGTGGAACAGACTTATTGTGGATGCTCCCAGCTGAGGTCGCCTCTTCCTTTCCCTCCTCTTCCTCTCTCTCCTTTCTTTTTCTCTCTCCATTCTACTCCCCCACCTCTCTCTGTTCTTTATACTTTTCCCTTCACTCTCCATCTTGGTGTGAGAGGGTTAGGGAAAGTTGTAGCAAGCAAGTCAGTATATTCCAGCATTTCAGGTCAGGGAAATAGGAAGAAAAGCCACTAAAAAGGCACACACTACATGTAGAAAACACCCCTGGCAAAAACCACAAGATCATATGGTTTTCTTGGATGACAATCCATTACAGTACAAAATACATACTTTTTTTTACATGATCTCATCCATCTTGTGGAGTACCACTCAGTGTCGAGGACATGCAGAATTCCTTCATTTGGTGCCTAGAGGGCCACTCAGCTATCATCTAACTAATAAGATCGGAGATGATTTATGGGTAAGATGGCCAGCCTTCTTAGAGAAGGATGAGGAAAATTACCTGCCTAGTGCAGGAGACTTTCCAGTTATAGGGAGTGTTGGCTATTAGCTTCTTCAACTTGTATTGAGCTGGGTGTAGTTTGATTCAGAGCATCCTTGGCAACTAGAATACTTTTTTCTACTTCTAGTAAAGCTCATGTTGGAAGCAAGCTTGTAGACAGCAGAAGTAAACTGTATTATCTACGTCTTCAGGTAGATGCACTCGTTGTAACACCTTTGGGAGAAACTGAGTCACGACAGAAATGGATTTCTAAAGAGATAAACTATGATGTCTCCCTTGTTCTTAAAATGATTGGGAATATAAACATAAGGGAAAGAGGCTTTGAACTCCCAAAGTGCCCAAGGCTAGTCTTGAACTCTGTTCCTCCTGCCTCTATCAATCCCACGGACTGGCATCACAGGCATGCACCAACTCAGTTTAATGATCTAGAAAACCCACATGCCTTTGGTGATGTTGGAAGACTCTCTGTGAGAGGCTATCAATGGAATATGTCCTGCTGTTTCAATAACGCTTCTCAGTAGTGACTTTAGAGACAAGAAAAAAGTCTTTGCTGTACAATATTTGCATGCATTGTGTCCTAAGATGGGTTATGGGCACACTTAGTGAACAAGTGAGGTGGGGTTAGTTGTTGGTGTTTGTGTTTTTATTTGGTTGCTTTGCTTTGGTTGTTGTTGTTTGGGATAGTAACTCATAGAGTCCAGGTTAACGTCAAACTTACTGAAGTTTCTGAAAGTTCCTATCAACTTCTGATCCTCTTGCCTCTCTGGCTTTAGAGTGCTGAAATTCCAGGAATTCACCACTGCAACCACTGTGTGAAGTGCTGGGGATTGAACCCAGGGCCTCTTACATGTTAGACAGCCTCTCTGCCAAGGAGCCACAACCCCCACCTCTTCTTTGTTCTTTTGCTCCCTTGAGACCATGTCTTATTTGCCCTTGCTTGGTTTTGAGCTTTCAGGTTCAAGTGAGCCTCCTGCCTATTTCCTAAGGAGCTGGGCATACAGATGCTCAGCTTACGTTAGCATTGCTTTTATTAATTTTACTTGTTTTATATCTATTTTATCATATGTTTGTTAGTAGATTTCTTGCATGTATATATGTGTACCATGGAAGATCAGAAAGCCTTTAGATCTCCAGATCTCCTGGAACTGGTATTATAGATGGTTGTGAGCAACCAAGTGAGTACCAGAAATCAAACCCAGGTCTTCTGTAAGAATAATGAATGTTCTTAACCACTGAGCCAAATCTCTAGCCCCTTCATTAGTGTTTTAAAGGTAAGGTTTAACTCTTGTTTAAGTCATTAACACTATACGCATGCTTATTAAAAAGCACAAAATTCCTCTCATCAGTTCAATGCTAAATTTCTAATATATTCTTCTCTGTCATCATGGATGTGTGTTTAATGCTTTATAAACTGAATACAAAGCAAAGCTCTCTGGTTTTGCTTTCAGAGCCTCCCGTTCCTATCGCCCCACCTCAGCTCGCCTCTGTCGGGGCCACCTATCTGTGGATACAGCTCAATGCCAACTCCATCAATGGGGATGGACCCATTGTGGCCCGTGAGGTTGAGTACTGCACAGCCAGCGGGAGCTGGAATGATCGCCAGCCGGTGGACTCCACGAGTTACAAGATCGGGCACCTTGACCCAGACACTGAGTATGAGATCAGTGTGCTTCTCACCAGACCAGGAGAAGGCGGCACCGGATCTCCTGGGCCAGCTCTGAGAACAAGAACGAAGTGCGCCGGTGAGTATCAGACAGCGTACCGCTCATGGTCACAGTCTCTTGTGGTGTTGCTGTTCGTATTGCATCCCACAGTTGGATCGCAAGCTTTTCTATGGCTCTGCTTTTGCACTCCATGTGATGATAAAAATACTCCTGAAGGTGAATTGTAGGTTAAACGGAACATTAGAGCCCGTGACCTCAAGACCTGCTCTCTCTCAACTTGCCTCTGCCTCTTTTCCTGTTCCAAATTAACGTCTTGCTCTGGGTACCACGTGATTGATTCTGGAATGGCCCCCAAGGCTCACCAAGCCTGAGTACTTCAATGATGGCTGCTAATGGGTCAGACACTTCTTCCTGTCCCTCTAGTTCGTTCCCAGCTAATGTGCTCATCACCTAAGAGCAGTGCTGTGGAATGACAGATTCTCTCATAGAGTTTGAAAGCTGTCTTTATTGATGGGTATGTGAGGCAGGCTGTTGGCCAGTGACTGGGGAGTCTGTTTGTAACATAAAGGGTGATTTATAGCCTGGATGCAGTCTTTAGGCTCTTGGATTACAAAGTATTAATTTGTGTCAAAGCCATTCTGCAAGTTACACAGATTAAGGTTGATGGACAGCAGAATGTAGTGTTTATGAAAATCAGAAGGATGAAATCCTTACATCACAGAGTTGGTTTTGAGTGATGACTGTCTGGGAGGAAGGGAAATGCTTATTAAGGCCTCCCAGTGCTTTTTCTCAGTAGACATGGTTGGATGTCCACACAGAGGCCTGGGTTGAATAGCGTGCTGAGAGGAGGAGAGCCCATGGACTTTGATGGGTTCACTTAATGTTTTAGATAGTGTCAATTAAGAAGACAGTATTACCCAAGGCTAGATACTTCCCATACTCAGGGGCCAGAGGCAAGCAGATTTATGAGTTTGAGACCAGCCTGGTCTACAGATTGAGTTCCAGCACAGCCGAGACTATACAGACAAACCTTGTCTCAAAAAACAATAACAAAATGACAATATTTAGTTTCCAAAGGCTGGTGGACACTCTCATGGGATTCCACCGTCAAAGAGTTTAAAAGCCTTGGATTTCAAATACTCAGATAAAAATTATATCTATGGTAAATGTGTGTAAACTTTTTTCTGCACACCAATCCCTCAACAGTAGTATATAGCAACTATTTACATAACATTTACGTTACATTAAATAGTATGCATGATTGAAAGGGGTTATCAAATATTCTGAGGATCATTTGTGGGCTTTCTTTTGGGATCATAGAGGCAGATGACCCCACAAAAGCCCACTGGGGCCACCTGCCTCTATGATCTGACTATCTTCTAATAGTAGAAATTAATAATGTATGTATGTGTGTGCAGTTGTATGGGCACATAGTTGAATGTGTTTACAGTTGACTGTATATGTAATTGTGTGTGTGTGTGTGTGTGTGTGTGTGTGTGTACACAGTTGTGTGCATAGGCAGTTATGTGTATATGTAATTGTCTGTGTGTGCACACAGTTGTGTGTGTGTGGTTTATATGGGTATGTGGGTGTGTGTTTGTGCACACATAGAATGAATCTTGGATAGCCTCCCTCAAAAATTTTCCATTCTTGCTTTTGAGACAGTATCTGTCACTAGGATCTGGGTCTTGCCAGTTAGGACAGGCTGGCTGGCTAGTGAGCTGCAGATTCTCTTCATCTCTGCCTCCCTATCTCTGGATTGCAAGTACCCTTAACCATGGCTGTTTTCTTAAGTGGGTGTGGTGGGGACCAAGCCAGGGGCCTCTTGCTTGTGTGTCAAGCACTTTACAATCGAGCTGTCTCTTCAGTCCCATGATGTCAGTGAACTTTAACAGTTGCACCTATTTTGATCTTTACCTATAATTTGGATAATCCTAATTGTATAATGGCAGCAATCACAGGAATTTTTTTCTATAAAAATTAATGATGGTGCACTTTTAATCCCAGCATTTGGAAGAGAGGCAGAGGTAATCAGATCTCTCTGAGAACAGTCTCTTGTACATAGGGTACACAGTGAGACCCTGTCTCAGAAAAGAAAAAAGAAAGGTAATTTGTATTAGGCAGCAGAACAGGCACGTTTCTCTTCCTAGGGTTGGAGCTGTGGGCTCTGTGTTGATCCTGCTTTAGCAGGGTACATCTGGATACTTTGTAGAAGTTATCTCCAACTGACACCTTCCAGCACCTGTGTAGAAGGACCTGTTTGTTCAGACCCATGCCTTCTTTGGCTTGGCCATTGGTTCTAGGAGTTTCCTAATTCTTCCCCAAATCAGTCACTTACTCTAGCAAATTATTTTGCTTTTGTGAAATGCCCATCTTATCACATGCCATCACGGAAATGTTAGCTTCATATAGCATGGATGATGTCAGTTTTTTTTTTTTAGCAGTACAAGTGATGACATTTTAATAATTCATAGAAATAGTGACATGATTTTACATTTGTACAATGGTTCACATTCCATAATTTTTATTAATTTTAATGATTTTTAACTGAAATAGAATTATATCACACATCCCTCCCTTTCCTTCCTCCAGTAACTCTCCCTCAAACTTCTCCCAGGCCCTGCCATTCTTAAGATGAAAGTCTCTTTGTATATATGAGATATAATGGTAGTATATATCTAAATATAAAGCAACAGGTCCATTTTTGTCGTGTGAGATTCTATGATTTCAGGACTGACCACTCTGCAGTGGATAACCCACCTGGGTCATATCCCTGAGTGAAGCTAGTTCTCCTTTTTCCCAGTAGTCACTAGTATCTTGTGGTTCTTTTCGTAGGAGCGAGACTCCATGGAAATCTCCTCCTTCCACATTAGATCATGGTTAGTATGTCCATTGCTCCCATTCTGTTTCTGCGGCCATTTCTCGGAGAGAATGATTAAAGGCCATCTGCCTGGTATTCTGGCTCCTACCGTTCTCCACACTCTCTTCCAGAACATTACCTCACTATAGATCAGGAACTGTAATAGAGATGTATCCATCGGGGCTCCCCACCAACCCATTGATCTCTGCATCGTGTCCAGAGCTGCAGTTTTCTGTGGCAGTCCCATTCGCTGTGAAGAGAGGCTTCTTTGATAAAAGGCGGTAGCTACTCTTATCTGTGGGTACAAGGATAAGATTTAAAACGTGGTAAGGAATTATGCTGGTCTAGGACTGTGCTGGTAGTGGGTTATTCTCTGAAGCCTCCTATGTCCTCACTAGATCAAGAAGCTGGCTAGGTTCCCAGTACTAGGCATCCTTTGCCACCTGTCGGGCGAGTCCTAAGTCCATTTAGACGGCTGTTGCTTGCCGCTGACTTGTGGGTGACAAGTGTTGCACCTTTATAAATAGCTTGCCACGCTGGTAATTGCTGTGGTTCATAGTTGTCACGCACAGTAGGGCTGTTTAATTGTTCCTCCCTTGGCACCTTGCGTAGTATTTCCCAGAAGCATGAAAGCTGGGTTGTGGGAAAGGAGCTTGTGGTCCAAGCCAGCTGGAGTCCTCTTGTTCCTGTGTTCTAAGTATGTGATATCTTTCAGCAATATGGTCTCACCCTCTTCCCCTGAGAGGCAATCGGGGGCTACACTGATAATCTATATTATATTGAGAGTCATGTAGACTACCCGAAAGAGATATTTAAAAGTAGAAAATGGAAAGATATTATGTGTTCATAGATTGGTGGAACTAAGACTATGAATGAAAGTGACCATCCCACCAAACACAATGTATAGATGTAATGCAATCTTAATCAAAATACCCACAACATTCTTCACAGTGACAGGAAAAACATCCTACGGTTCTAATGGAACCAAAAAAAAAAAAAAAAAAAAAAAAGATCCCGAATAGACAAAGCAATGTTGATCAAAAAGGGATAATACTGGAGGGGTTGCTATCCCAGATTTAAAGGAATATTATAGAACTTTAATAGTAACATCAACAAGGTATGAGCATGTAAAGAGACGGGAAAATCAGTAGAATAAAATAGAAGACCCAAACACAAGTACTCATACTATAACCATTTGATAATTGTGAAAGGCAAAAAAAAAAAATCACCGGAGGAAGCACATCGTCTCCAACAAGCCGTGCTGGGGAAACGGGAGGTCCATGTGCAGAAGTGTGAGATTAGACACATAGTCATCATCGTCCCCCAAAATTACCTCCAATTAGATCAAAGGCTTCCATCTGAAACCAGAATCACCAAAACTACTAGGAGAAGACATAGGAAGTTCCCTATAAGATACAGGTGTGGAAAGGGACTCTGTGTGCAGGACTCTATTTACCAAGGACTTAAAGGCCAACAACATAACACTTGGGAACCTCATGAAACTTAAAAGCTTCTAATACAGCTAAGAGAACCATCAGCTGAGGGAAGAAGAATCCCATGGAATGGGAGAGAATCTTTGCCAGCTATGCACGTGACAGAGGATTGATATCCAGAACACATAAAACAACTCAAAGTCAGGGGAACCCATGACCCAATTAAAAAGTATAAATGCTGGACAAGGATCAGGGATCTCACCAGAGTGCTCCACAAAGGGAGTAAGACTGCCTAAGAGCTACATCAAGAAGTACTCCTCATCCTTACACAAGAGAGAGAAGCAAATTGAACAGCATGGACATTTTATTTCACCTCAGTCAGAATAGCTAAGATCACAAAACTGCTACCAATAAACAGATGTGGGGAAAGAAAACCCTCATGCACTGTTGGTGGGAAAGAAACTTGTGGCAGCCACCAGAGACATCAATATAGATGCCTCTAGACAGGTCTAGATGCCGAAAGAAAACTACCATGTGACCAGCTACACAACCTCTGGCCCAGGCCCAAAGGACTCAACATCCCACACCACAGATGCTCACCAGACACGCTATTGCTGGTCTGTGCACACTCACTAAGAAATGGAAATAGTCTAAATGTCCTCCGACATCCGACAGAGGGATGGATAATGAGCATGTGGGGGTGTACACACAATGGAACACCATCCAACCGAAATTGGATGTAAGTGGACACAGCTAGAAATCATCCTATTGCATGAGGTACCACAGACCAAGAAAGACAAGCACCACATGTTCTCTCACCTGCAGTTCCCCAGCTCCAGGTCATCCGATGGGGTACATAACATCACGGAATGACCACAGAAACCAGGAGCCAGGGGAAGGGAGGTTTTAGAGAGGAACAGCAGGATACACGTAATATGATGTGGGAAATATCAGGATATCTGACTGGGGAGGAGGTAGAGAGGCCAGTACAGCAGGAGAATAAAGGACAAGGGTTTGACAAACCCTCACAGAATCTCTTTTATATTTGCTGATACCGTTTCTCAGAACGGGGCTTGTTTTCAGGGCTGTAACTTGCTGTACCTGTGTCTTCTGAAGTATCCAGAGTGAACCTCCTGTTCCTCCTGTGTGCATTCAGAATCCCCCATGAGACCCTGTACATCTCCAAGTGTGCTCTGTAAGGAACAACTTGAGTGTTGTCTTAAACAGATCTGTTGGGAGCACACGGTATATCATTTCCCTCTCCTTAAGATGGGAGAGGGCACCTGATCACTCTCATGCCCATCACAGCCCAACCCACTAAACATACCAGAACATCCAGCTATTGACACATCTCTGTGTGTGTTTCCCCTGACTATAATGCGCGTGTATATTTTCAGGAAGCCTTTTGATAGCTCTGTGGGGTGCGTGAGACAATGGTGTCTCTTGCAATAGATTGACATTCCCTCTGAAGAAATGAAAACCTGTTTTCAACTGGTATTTCCACGCTAACACACGTTCCTAAAAGAATCAATTCTCCGCTGAGCAAGGGAGTCCAATAACAAGCAACCTCCTCTTCTCTGCTCCCTCCACCTTCCCCCCATGCAAAGCTCTGCCTGGCGTGTACTCCTAGTGTGTCAAGCACTGACAGAGAATGTTTTTGAAAAGGCTGAAGTTGAAAGAGTTGACCCTTAGAAAATAGAAGGAAGTGTGTTAGGTGAAGGAGTTGAAGTTAGAAATAAGAGAGGAGGCATGTTAGGTGGGTGAAGAAATTGAAGTCATGAGACTCTTTGCTGTAAGAAGCAAGACAGCTCACCCTTTCATGACCTGAGGCTTTTGAGCGAATGTGCAATTTAGACTGGTGAAGCCATTGGTGAACCTCGTGGCATCTTGGGAAAAGGGACCAAGGGGAGAAGATTGGTGTCGCCATTACAGACTAGAATCTTGACTTGGGTCATCTGTGGAAGTCACAGGCTTGCAAGCACTTAGGTGCATTTATGAATAGAGAGTTGTGGACCCTCTAAGACCAAGAGCCCTGTAGCCTTCCACAGCAGAACACAGAAATGCCTTGGAACAGCCCAGGGATGGAACTGCCTGAGAAATGGAAGGGGCAGACAGACATTTGCTCGCCTGGTTAAAATAGGCAAGAATATCAATGTAGAAACAGAGATATAGAACAAGATTATACGAAGAAGCTACTGGACAAGAGCCTGAAATGCTCACAGACCTTCAATACCATATGCACCGTGTGTGTGAATCATGCCTGAAAAGCTTCTCTCTGTCTGTTCCCACTCCTTCAAAAAATGACTACTATAATATTTGGTTGTATTAGAAAAGCAAGACACTGATATTGCAGAAGGTGACCTACAGCATTTGATACAGTGTGGAATGGGTCCCCCATAATCAATGTTGATTTCGGATCTCTGCATCTTCAAAGACACAGAGCAAAGTCACTGATGCCCAGGGCAGATCCTCCAAGATCCAGAACCTTGGATGATGGCAGACAAAGGGTGACAAGACTAGGTGACTTACACAGTGGGCTGGGGCTGTGTCATAGGGAGTTTCTTAGGGCTGGTCTGTTCATCTAGAACCTGACATTGTAGAGTGTGGTGCCCAACATTCAACATGACAGAGCCGGCCTGACTTCAAAGATTCAACCAAACTGAAGATTCTACAGTTCATCTGTTTGTTGCTCTCTGTCTCGGGAAATGAACCATCACCTCTTTTGATCCTGAAGATCTTCCAATTTCATTTTCACTTTGCCCTTTGCCAGAGGCTTCCCAATCAATCATACTTATTAAGCTCCAAATCCTGGAGAAGGTCTGTGGTGACCTTCCAAAGAATTGAGGTAGGGCTGCCATGGTTAGCATTTTATCATGGTCACATGGGTAGATAGCATTTGAAGGCTGTCTCTTACTTTGGGGTTCGCTACCTGAATTTTATGTCAACGTGCCACTTTGCAATGAGCTCACCGTGTGAGTGGACCTCCAGCTACAGCCAGCCTCACCTGTTGTCATCTGCCTGTCTGTGAACTGGCGGCTCTGCAGTTGGACCTGTAGTCACAGGAATGCCCACATGCTCTATGCAGCATCAAAGCATGTTGATAACCACGCTACCTATATCCTATAGTGTTACTGCACAGCTGTTACCTTTGGATGCAGCGCAGGTGCATAGAACAGAGCTGTAACTATAGCAACTGGTCAGTCAAAGTGCTATCTTAACCATCTAACTTTTCTGTATCTGTGACACTGGATATTGAACATTGGGCCATACACACACTTGGTAAATCTTCATCACTGGGCTTTACATCCTGGTCCCTTTTTATCTTCTGTCTTGATGTTCCATTAGGGTTGCCTAGATTTGAGTATTATGTCTGTGACACACAACATCTCTCCTCATGGAAAAACCATTCACTTTAGCCAATCCCTATGTCTCTGTGTCTGTGATGTGTTGAGCTCTGTCCTACCATGTGCTGATGACACTCATGAAACTGTATTTAGCTTGATTCCCCAACCTCTGTCCACCCTCCTCCCCATGACTTATGGATACATTGCCATCACTGGGTCAGATATCAGCACAGGTCATGTGTAGCACCTCTCCAGAGTGTTGGCCTTTTATATGTCTGACAGTTACTTCCAAGTTCAGGTATAGGCTTTCCACAGGAGCATGTCCAGTCTCTCAGTCCTCTCTCTTCCCACTCATTTTTTTCATCCCTATGTACGGATGCCAATACCTGACTCAATGGATTAGAAATATATCCTGAAATATATCTTTAAGATCCTGTTAAGATCAGGATATATCCTTAACTATAAGGTTCTTTATAAATAATACAGTGTCCTACCTGTATGAGGTACATTTGCAAAGACAAGTCGTCAAGAACTGGCTTCATGATAATTTTTTTTATCCCCAGTTATTTCCCAGATCTGCAGCTCAGCCACAGTTGGATAACTTCAGAGAACTGGAATCATTTCAGCATTTTAGTTAAGTAGAAGAAAATTTAGTTTGTGATTTCTGCTAAAACATATTGTTAGAATTAGGAGCATCCTTTTTCCCCAGGCTATTTAGCAATAGGTACAGGAAACAGGAACATGGCTGATGTCATTAGAGAACAGCAGACATTGTGGATGTTTTAATTTGAGGATGTCACTGTTTACATATTCTAGTTATTGGCTAACCATGGTTAAGTGACTTGCTAAGAACTTGCCCCAGAAGTTAAGGAATGATGATCAATTAACAAGACAACAGTGATAATTGGTGAGATGGAAGAAAGCTGAACTCGTGTTCTTAGAATATGTATGGTTATATATATGGTTTTATATATATGGTTATATGTATAGTTATATATAGTTATATAATTATATAATTATAACTTTAAAAGGCATTCCTATTTATTCAACTGTCAGGCATTGTGCCAAGCACAGAGAGTAGAGATTTCTGATATTCAGTTTATGTTTTGGAGTTACTGGAGGAACAGCATAAATGTATGCCCATTCAAACACAGCATAGTAAGCTACAGCATCAGGTAGTGATAACTGCTGCAAAGACAGAGGAAGGGGTCATTTTCCTTCTTCATGGTAATAAACTACAGAGGACATGAGGCTGGCCATCTGCACGGGGTCTGATGTCCACTCCACTCCAGTCAGGTTGAGTCCATCCATCTAAGCTCTAAGACGGCTTTTCTTTTTTTTTTTTTTTTTTTTGGTTTTTCGAGACAGGGTTTCTCTGTATAGCCCTGGCTGTCCTGGAACTCACTTTGTAGACCAGGCTGGCCTCGAACTCAGAAATTCGCCTGCCTCTGCCTCCCGAGTGCTGGGATTAAAGGCGTGCGCCACCGCGCCCGGCCACGGCTTTTCATCATACTGAGCTTGCTTACTTGAAGTCCACACCGGCCCTGAACAACCCCCAAGACCACCACCTCCCCCCCCCCTCGCCATCCTATATTTCATCTATAGCTCACCAATATCCATACACTCATACAAGTAGAATCCTGAAGAATTTTCCCTTCTCCTAAGTCTTGTCAAGTTAACATAGTGTCCATCTTCAGCCACCCTGTCACAGGGTTTGTGCCTTTCAGATGACCTGATCATTATGGGTTTTTATGGTTTTTTTCCCCCTCCTATAGGATTTTTTTTAAATGAACTATTCACAAGTTGTTAAGTATTGACTTTGGCTTTTAATCAAGTTAATAGTTCTCAGTAAACCTCCATGACTTAGATAAATATCACCAAGTCAAGCATGAAGTGCTGTCTGTGTGGAGTTGAAACACAGGCAAGAATGCTGGAAGTACTGGGGTAACATGAAAGATGCCCCTGCAGCTGGGCTCCTCACAGAGAGTTCACAAGAGGAGAGTGTTCCTTATCTTACAAACCTGTTACTTCATACCAGTAAGGGGAGTTGTCATGCTTCCTTGCATTGATATATGTGACAGGATTTTCCCTGTCCAATCATACTAAAATATTAGCAGCAGGAGGCCTGCGATTGGACAGGGAAAAGGGAGATGGAGCTAATAGTTGCAGAGACAGAGAGTGTCGGGAGAGAGGGGAAGGCAAAGAAGGAGGAGGACGGACAGGAAGAAGGATAGACAGATGGAGGACAGACAGGAAGAAGGATAGACAGATGGAAGACAGACAGGAAGAAGAACCTGACCCAGCATGGCTTCACATAGCCACAGGTAGTTATGATACCATAAGGTTAGAATAATTGGGATAAAGTTTTTATCATTATCAATTGGTTCTGAAATTATTGTTTGGCATCTTGTAAATTGAGAATTTATTGATACATAAATCTGATTGCTTAATGATAAGCTTCTAGAGTTTTGTTTCTATCAGGTAAATGGGTGTTGTGCTGATCGACTGTGGGGTAGATAGTCATTGCCTGGAGCTGGAGTAGCAACAATCCACCAAGAGACTCGGGAGCTCCAGCCCAGAAAGACCACCGAGTTGAGGTCACCCGGCTGGAGCCATGCAGTCCACCGGTTGCTGGTCGGTAGAACAGGAAGCCTGCCAGTTGTTTATTTAATACTTCCCACAACTGATATACACATATGTTTTTTTTTTTCTTTTATAGACTTTGCTCAAGTGTTTATATAATTGTAGTGGGAACTTTTAACTCGTTACCTTAAAATTTGTTCCTTCGGTAAAATAGTGCTATGTAGCCTAACTATATACATATTGGTCAGTTACGCAAAGCATTAAGCAGGTTGACTCTTGGCCGTCTTTGGCCTTGGCCTGCAGGAAGCTAGTTCATAGCCTATGGTGCTGGACAGTTTAACCCCTCCCCTGCTGCTATACCTGAAAACCTATATTTGTATAGTTGTTTTGTGTCCTTGACATGACTTCTGATGAGCAAACCACAAGCAAGTGGGTAGAATCCCTTAAGGGTAGGGCTCAGCATTCAAACACTCAGAAAATTTTGCCCTTGCTCCAACTTCAGACCTCAGTGGCTTGTTTAATGGTCCATCAATGTACCTCATGCACATATTAAGTCTCAAAATGTCATGAGGTTTGGTAATGCTAGTTTTGAATACAGCTTCCTGTGTTTTCCCGACACTGGGGTGACTATGTGAATACACACAGTGGGAATTGCATAATGGAAATGAGCAGTATTGGGTTTGGCGGGGGCATGTTAGCAAAACCCGAGCTTCGCTTCACTGTGATTCTTCTCACGGCCTTTCTGTTTACATCTGCTCATCGTCCTTAGTCCTTCCGTGGGGGAGAAAAACTGATCTTCAGTTAAGCCCCTAAAAAAAAGATAGATTTGTTTCCCCTTAAATGAAGAATAGCTGGATTGTTTGTCTATGATCAGTTGTCACTCCCATTATAGTGTGTACTGGGGCCTGCACTTCTGACCCCTAGAATGTGAGGGCAGGTAATAGCTGGTTTAATTATGGCTGTTATACAGGACAGACAGAGGCCAATGACCTAATTGAACAGAAAAATAATTTATTTTTAATTTAAGTTTATTTGCCAGGGAGAAAAAAATTAAAGGTGTTCTAATTCTTAAATGGCTCTGCCAAAGGGCAACATATTTTTTAATGCATTTGCAACACATTAAACCATTAAGAACCTTTTTAAATAATCAACATTAAAAGAGCATTAGAAGGAACATCTCTATTAGAATGCAGATGTAAACTCTTTTTTGCTTTAGATGCCATCCCACTGTGTATGCAGGTCAGGACAAGATTCACTACGTGATCCTGGGTGGACCAGAGCTTTCTTTACAGTTGGTCCTGCCCCCAACACTTACAACAAACACTTCAATGATTTGGTGTTTTCTTGAACCTGCATTCAGAGGCAATGTCCATGCAGTAATGGGGTGGGCCAACCTTGGAACTTCTTCGTAGAGCTCTGGGTGCTCCTTGAACAAGTGTAGATAGACAGGTGGTCATTCTTAGAGTTACTTCTGTTGACTCTCAAAAGGTCAGGTCATTTCTCTGCAGGGTCTAGAGACCCCTTGCCTATGCAAATAAGCACAGTACACCACTGCTAAGCTTCCTCTGTGCTGGTCTTGAAGGCTTGGAAGACTGTTTCTTGTGTAGCTTAGAATAAACTGAGAGGGTAGAATGGGTAGCCTGGGATGGAGCCCTGCTGTTTCTGTGATGGGTGGTCACACTGGAGAAAATCACAGAACACTTTCAGGCCATACTTGATATGTCTGTCAATGTGAGCTTCTTGGCTAGGTGTCTTGTGGCGGTTAGGTTCTCGCAGCCTCCGGGGGAAGTCACCATTGTAAATCTTCCTTCAGGAGGAACAATACAGTGTGGTGACTGTGGCCCTAAGATTAGCGGGATGTTTAAGAGTAGTCCCATTTTCTGCAGTAATATTTTCTAGAAAAAGAAGGCATAATATAGTCTGAATGTCAGTCAGCTTTTGGTCCCTGTGATATTGCCGTGATCAACTTTAGGCAGGAAAGGTTGATCTGGGCTCTTGATTTTTGAAGACTCGGGCTTCGATTGGTTGGCCTTTGATTTCAGACCTGTAGCATCATGATGTATGGTCCAGAGAGTGATATAATAGCTTTATTTTTGGTTACAGATGAGTGGCTTTATGAAGCCTGTAACAAGCCAAGATTAAAGAACCAGTAACAGGCTAGAGAGATGGGCTCAGTGGTTAAGAGCACTGCTTGCTCTTCCAGAGCTCCTGAGTTCAAGTCCCAGCCACTACATGATGGCACACAGCCATCTACAATGGAGTCTGATGTCCTTTTCTGGTGTCTGAAGACAGCTACAGTGTACTCAGACACATTAAATAGATAGATAGATAGATAGATAGATAGATAGATAGATAGATAGATAGGTAGATGAATAAATAAATGAATAAATAAATAAATAAATAACCAATGACAAGGAGAAGGTTGATAGAAACAGATGATGAATGTACAACATTATCAGGTCAGAGAGTGTCATTAGTCATGCTAACATTGTGACTATGAATCGGGCCATCAGAGTGCCAGCCTGACACTGTAGCTGTGGGCCTGGCCATCAGAGAGACTCAACATCATGTTGACCTTGTGACTGTGAGCCTGGCCATCAGAAGCCCCTGGTTCCCTGTTCCCACAGTGTGCATTTTTAATCTCACAGGATGAATACAGTAATCTCTGTTGGAAATGCTTTAGCCTTGAGCTCTTTTCAGTGATGTAGTGTTTTAAAAGCCCTTTGCTGTTTTGCTGCGCCCCCCACCCCGTCACAGAGATAGGGGGCCGGCTTGGTTCAGGACAAAAAGTTTTGAGGACACTTGAAATCAGCATGTTGGAGTCTGGGACAAGAGAGCCTTCTTTATCTCAGAGTTCACTTTCAACAAGACAAAACAGCACATGATGGCTTACTAGCATATTTTATACCACAGAACATGATACATGTGCCTCTTGCCAGTTGCATAGCCCACACTGGATGGGTGAGATGCAACCAGACAGTGGTAGGGAAGGGTATCTGATTTCCTTTACTAGATCTCCCTGTTCAAGGTTCCACTAACAATGCCTTAGCCTGGGGCACATGGACCACGATTTTAGATCCAAACTATAATAATGTCCTTGAGATAGTTTTTGCCTTTGCGACTCTGGGCCATCTAAATCATTCCTAGATTGTCTGGACATTTAGCAAGAAAAGGATAGATAGCAAAATGGTTTAATTTTGGATTAGAGCAAATGCTTTCAGAGTTCCTAAGAGTTTCACTGTGTTGGGCTTCCACATATAATCATTTTTGATGCATACTTGCATTTTTGGTGGAACTTGGAACATATTAAGAGTTACCACAGAGGCTTTTTATTCTGCCACTGCCTTTGTGAACATCTAAATAAAGACAGTGTTCTGCTGGGGGACTGTCATTTGACTTGGGGTTGTCTTGACATGAGTGCTGCTTTCAACTTAACAGCTGAAATTCTCAAATAATTATGTCCCCATTCCTGAACCTGTTTCCTGTTACTTCTCGTCAACCTTGTACCAACACTAAGTGCTTCTGTCAAGAGTGGGACAGTTACCTGCTGAAGCATGGAAACTGCTTGGTGGTATAACCTAGTAACCTAGTGTGTCCTGTGTAGACCTGGTCCAAACATTCATCCATAAATAAAACTGGCACGCGCTGTGACTGGAGTCACATGCTGCTCTGCTAAAGTCTTTTAAGACTAAAAAAGCTGGATGACGAGGTTTGTTGGACGTGCATGCATTGAATTGCATTTTGCTTTAACGGAAATAATGCATAAATGAATGTCCTCAAGCAAAATCCAAGAAATGATCACATGTTCCCTGGAATCTGGGATAACATGCTGTTTGTATAATTTCAATTTGTATCAGGCTAAAAAACAGCTTACAGACTCTGAATCACTTCTCGGGGTAGCAAAGGAAGTGGGCTGTGTAAACGCTTTATTTATGCATGTAATGCCACAATTCTGTGCCAATGAACTTTCTTCAGCTATAGATACATGGTAACCGTACAGTTATTAGAACAACAGTCTTATTAGCTCTGTTACCTTTCCACTTTTAATACCTTAGCAACTACTGTAACCACACAAAGTCAAATAATGACAGGGCCCTTTTGCTCACTTATGCATGGACCTCTGGATGGTAGGGAGCTCTTGTTGTGTGTGATTAGAGACTTGGTCTCCACTGCTAGGGGTACACGACAATGGAGCACACAGTAAAATTCTCTCTCAATGAGAGCTGCTTCTCATCTCGGTTCCCAGCGATGGTTAATCTTCATTGACAACCTGACTGGATTTAGACTCTCATAAGAGATATACTCGCATATGGCCATGGAAACATTTCCCAACAGGGTTAATGAGGAGGACATACCCACCTGTCATGTGAGTTGTTGTATCCCAGGAGTTGAAGGCCCAAACTGGAGAAAAGGGAAAAAGAGAAAGCCAGACACACATGAATATTCCTTGTTCTCTATTTCCTGATCTGCTGGGGTGTAAACAAGCATTCTTGTGTTCCTGCAGCCATAGCTGTGGCAAGTCTGCCTGCCTGCCTGCTGTGACTCCCTGGACTCATGGACTCTGCTCTCAAACCTAAGCTAGAACCAATCTCCCTGATGGTTACTTCTTGCCACATATTTGGTCAAAGAGAGGGCCAGAGCCACTAATACTTTCCTTTGTTGTATGTCATTAGTCTAATACCAAAGGAGGTCATCTCAGGATATCTTCATATCATAAGAGCATTTAGGAAAAGTTCACTCATACTTAACATCCCGGTGTCACAGAAGTCATGGAAGTTTAGCTGCTATGTCTGGACTAGCAGGTGCCACAGAGCCGAAGCCAATGCCCGGGCAAATGAAGTTTGTTCTTCAGCTCCTCTGCCTTGCGCACTTTGTCCATACTTCTGTGGCTCACCAAGATAAACCAGCTCCCGGAATATGCTGTCTTCTCACTGAGGTGGATGTGGGCCCTTTACACAGAGTTCTGCAGCAAGAGTCAGTTAGAGTTTTCCCCACCTCATCTGTAAGGATAATTCTGCTGGTCTTTTCCACTACTAAATTAACAACAACAACAAAAAGCAAGATAGACAGGAGCTGGAGTTTCCACAGCAGACGACGAAAGTCCAATGACCTGTCAGGAGTATTAGTTTGTGAAGGCAACCGTGCTCCTTTGTCTGTTAAGCCTGATGACCTGTCAATGTCAAACATGTTAGTTTAGGAAGGGTAACTGTGCTCCTCTGTCTGCGCCATGATATTTTAAAATTAATCTTAAGGATATAAAGAACTGATGATTATGGTACCTACTAGGTTAAGTTGGACGTGAATAGGAAGATTTAAAGATGAATAATACACATAAATGAAATTAAATCTGCAAATACAAGGAGATGAGAAAGTATGGTTGTGCCTGTTGTTCAAGCAAGAAGGGTAATAGAACTACTTGATCAAAACTGCTGACCTTGCAGCCTTTTCTATTACTATTTTTAATGAGCAACATGGGTCATATATGGGAGATATATATATATATTTCATATATATATATATGCCATATTTCTTTCTTATAAATGTAGACAAATGACTGGAGACAACTGTTTACAGTTGCCCTTGAAAATTCTTTTTAGCATTAAGTATGATTGGAATAGACACAGTCTGGAAAAAAATAACTTCCCGTTGTATATTATACATGGCCAGTCCGTTATCTTTTGGCTGGGCTATATTGTTCTTGATGTGGATGATGAACTTATTATGAATAAACTTTTATTTATAAATGTCTATATGTCATCAAAGGTTTCTTTTAATTACTGAAGTCATGGCTGTCATAAAAGAAAATGCACTCTAAATATTTCGGTAGTTACAAAAGTCATGTTTACATAGATTTAACTCATTTTTATTCCATTAGTATTCTGTTTAACTGAATTTAAAAGTCTCCAACCCTTTCATTCCTTTCACCTTTTTTTTCTTGATAGTCGCTGTTGTTTAATGTTAAAAGGAATACTTCCATAGATATCTATAAGTATACCTTACATTATTTTTATTTCAATAGGTTACAGTTATATCAAAATGCTAGGCCTGCAATACACACACTTAAGACTTTAGAAGCTCTTAGACTAGATGCCAGAAGCTTTTATTAAGTTCTGCTCCTCTGGCAAGGTGTGAAACTGTTGGTTTCTCAGCATACTTTTATAGCATTGATTCATTATTATTATTATTATTATTATTATTATTATTATTATTATTATTATTATTATGTGTGTGCACATGTACACACATGTATGTGTATATCATGTATATGTGTATGTACCACAGTGCATGACTGGGTCAGAGGATAATCTTTTTGGATTTAGCTCTCCCCGCCATATGTAGGTTCTGGGAATCAAACACATGGCCAAGCTTCTGTTGTAAGGGCCTTTGCCCACTGAGGCACCTTCAGGCTGAGCATTGATTCTTCATGCACTTCAAAGCATTTTTTTTATCCAATCATTGATTTTAATAATTGGGACGTAGAAGCAGGTGGATCTCAGAGTTTGAGTCCAGCTTGGTCAACAGAATGAATTCCAAGACAGCCAGGACTACACAGAGAAGCCCGGTGTTAAAAAAAATAATAACTTGCATTTCACTTTTTTTTTTCATCTGTGGGTTGTAACCTGTTAACTCTTCATCTTTTACAGTAATTTGTCATTTGTGTTATTTTTTTAAGCATGCTGCTTCACCAAGCTGTGCAGACTGTACACATCTGCCATGAACTCTGAGTTACCAGTAATACCTGTGCATTAAGGAAAGAAAACATAGGCCCTGTGGAGTTGTTTACCCTCTGTCTCCACTCCTTTGTCTTCTGTATGAGTCTGTATCTGTGCCAATCTGAGGGCTGTCCTGTGAATCTGTGCCAATCTGAGGGCTATCCCATGAATCTGTGCCTACCTGAGGGCTGTTCCATGAATCTGTCTATACCTATGTCTATATCAGTCCGTATGTGTATCTTTCTGGGGTTGTCTCTGTGTGTCTTTGTGTCTGTCTCTAATAGAAGACCTGACTCTGTCTTTATTGAACAGCACAGAAAGCATCACACGAGGAAGTACAAAAATCCTTAACAGAGTTTTACAAGGGATTAAGTCACTCACTCAACCTGACTCCAACTGACCCAGACAAGAAACACCGTTTATCAACCAATATTCACAATTGGCTGCTTTTAACCTTTATGCTAGATTTTTAGGAAATTGCTTTCAATTTCTGCTTTTGCTGCTTTCAGCAAACGATACACATGCATTGTCTGGGTCAGGGGTGTGGAAGAACACATAATTTAAGATTACAGCTATGCATTAGTTTAGTTTGTCAAAGTTGATTGCGCGGGACTTCCAAGGCAAATAAGGTTGATTGTTACATTGTCTTCTTAAAGGCAGACTAAACAAACAGGCAGAGTTCACAGTAAGATGGCAGTCTTCAAGACTTAAGTGACCTCAAGGTGTGTTATTAACTCTGACAGTGGGGACTAGCAAAATTTCCAGCCTTAGAATGCTAGAGCCATTTTCAGAATAGTGCATCTCCTCTCCTCACTGTTTGCCTTTTTCTTCATTTGTGACTTGTTACAACAGAAAGATCCACACGGCATGCACTTAAAGGTCCCAGTCATATAACTTAGGGGTCACCAAAATAGGTTGATATGTCAGTTAACATTCATTGAAATCTAAGCCATGCTAGTAAATATTAATTCATTTCGTCTACACAACCAGAGAGCCAATTATGCCTGCTAATAGAATCACCAAATTTTTAAATTTGTAATAGGTTTTTTTACTTTCTCCTCTTAGGTTTTTTCCCCAAGTTTTCATTAGACATTTTTAGTTAAGTATCATACTTAACATGTTAAATCATATAATACTTAATTAAATATATTAAGTATGTTATAATTAACATTTAATGAAATTATTGTCAGAACTATGGGGTTGAGGGAACTTCTTGGGGAGGTTGCTTTCTTGCTTTCAGGGAGAATAGTCTCTTTTCCTTTTGGACACTGTGGGAGCACTGGGGTCCCCAACTCTAATGCCCTGTCTGTGACAAGAGACTTGATAGAAACAGGGAAGTTAAAGTTTGGTTTATCACTATTTCAGTGAACACTGTTGGGGAAGATATGGTGATGGACAGGAAGGATAACTGATTAGATGGGAATTTCACAAAGAATCTGGGTGTTTGAACCACAATTAACAATAACTCAGTTTTAATGTTCTAATTGGCAAGGAAGGTACTAATAGAGATTGGTTTATTTAGGGACCCAAATGCATGACCAGGTATGGATTTCCACAGGCTTCCCACCATGAACAGGGCTGGTTTTCTTCACGGTGGTGAGAGATTCCCTCAGGAGCAGCCTGGATCAGCAGATTTGTTCATATTTAGCAGAGAGAACTGAAGGAGACTTTCCCGAGTATAGAATAAAACTCTTTTTTTTCAGTCATATAGGCCCTTTAAAGACGAATAGTAATAATAACCATAAGTGTTTGATATTAATACTTGAAACCAAATCAGAATGGCTTCCCTTTCTGGATAGGCTCAGGACAAATTCATAAACTTCAGGCTGATGCTGCTCTTGCTGGCTGAGAAGCCTTGAAGTGGGTCTTGAGCTCATGTTTATGGACCACATATTCCAGAATGCGGAATACACAGAATGAGCCACCCCACGTGTGCTATACAGCCGATGATAAGAACACTTATTTGTTGCCAGTAGGAAGATAGAAAGGTATAGCCATTGTCGGGGTGAGCTGTTCTTCCCATACATCTTCCACAAATATTTTGTGTAGTATTTATCTACAGGACCTGAGAAATCACGTCCGTGTAAAAACCTGTATATGGATATTTCTAGCAGCTTTATTTATAACTGGCCAAATCTAGAAGCAGCAAGGAAGTGTCTCAGTGGGTGGGTGGATAAAGAGACTGATACATACATTCTGATAACGGGGAAGTGAGAGTCTGGGTAACTGGAGAGACTGGGCGAGTTGCACAGCAGTCTGCACTGGTGTGCGGTGCGTTCTTCTGTAGAGACCTCTGATCTTCTGACTATCCCAGTGGTCTCCACCTCCCTAATGGTGCAACCCTATAATATAGTTCTTCACGTTAGAATAATTACCATAAATATTACCATAAAATAATATCACTGCTACTTCATGACTGTAATCTTTGCTACTGTGACAAATCACAGCGTAAATATTTTTAGAGGTAGAGGATTGCCGAAGGGCCTGCAGGACCCACAGATTGAGAGCTGCTGCCCTCGACACACTTGGCCTTTGGCCACATTGTGAGGGAGAGCCTATAGCCCTGATTCAGAACTTATTTGAAAGCAAGGCTTTCAAAAGAAAAAAAGCATCTCTTATGTCAAGCCAAAACCAGATAAAATCCACAGAAACCAAGTAGGGTTATTAGTTGTACAGAACTGAGAGCTATCACCGGATGGGGCCATTCAACGCGATGGGGTATTTTATCTGCCAGGGCCATTCACAGTGTCTGTCCTAAGAGGTGGCTGGAAGGTTATAACTGTCTCTGGTGTTTCCCTTTGTTGGCTTGTGGCCCTGTCCTTTGAGGACCGTTTATTTTAAACAGTGAAGTGCGGCTTGACTTGACTGCTGGCTCAAAGGCTTCACAGCCTTTGCAGGGTGGTCAGTTTGCTGGCCTCTGTGGTTGAACTCCCTCCTGTCACCCCTTCCTGTACTCGGGGGGGGGGGGGTATACCTTGCAACGCTTGACATACTGGCGTAGGTGGTTTTCTTTAGTAAAAGCAACGCACTATAGTACCATGAGCCTGCTCCCCTTGATCTGTACTCCATCAATAGTTTATGCACCTGACTCATGTGACATATGGGTAGACCATAGTTTCTGTTATTAAAAGGTTTGTGTTGCAGTATTATGCTTGGGATGTCAAGTGTCATAAAGGCTCTGTGGGTGCAAGGCAGAGTATTTTTGATGTAAACTCTAACGCAGTTCCGAGATTCATTTTTGAAAACACAGAAACATTTTCCATACCCAGAATTCCCTCCAGCGCCTTTGGATAAACAATATTTCACTCTAGAAAGCTGGACCAGATGGTGTCAGGGCAGATAACAGTACCATCTCTTTCCAAATCAGGCATCAACAGTTCCCAGAAGTTAGGTGACCTTCAACTCTTACCTCCAAACTCAAGATTCCATTCCTAATGCGCCGGGTTCTTTCCATTGCCACAAAGGAGCTAAGCATCTTTGAAACAAATATGTAAAGTCTTTGGAAGACTTGCTATGGAGATTAATAATCAAAGAGTTTTGACTCAATGATCTGTCCCTGAGTAGGAGGCCCCAGGATCCTGTAAGCCAGGTGTACACAATGTCTTCTTTCAGGAATCCTCACCTCCTGCCAAGGGGTGAGGGTAGGGTCAGGAAGATGTGCCGTACAAATACAAGTTCTTCCAGAGTCTGAAATGCATTTCTAGAAACTTCAACCCATTGTCCCTGACAGGATCAAACTTTCAGAATCCTGTAGCAAAGTAAACCCTTCATTTCAAAATTAGACTTTGAAGTTAGAAGATAAAAGGAGAGCTGTTGAAGGCCCAGTGCTCAGATAGATAGACTAAAAACATTAAAAAAAAAAAAAAAAAAAAAAAGAAGTCTGGAGAGCTTAACAGAATTCAAAATGAATGTGAATAACAGATCCCCTACTGCTGAAGTCCTCAGACTGTGGAGCCCGGTTTAAAGCCGCTTAGCTTTGCCTAACACACACCAGAATCAAAGCTTTCTGGAGGGTTTTGAAATGTGTTTCATTTTCTCAGGAAAGAGAAAAAGCAGATCCCGTACTTTTATGTAACTGGTCACCTAGGAATATTTTCTAGCCTATGGTTCCAGCCTTCTTTTTGAGTGGCACAATAGGCCTTATTCAAATCTCCGCTTGCCAGCAGTCACTCAGACAGCGCACGCAGTCCCCATTGGTGCCAGAAAGGACACTTGTGTCCGCATCCTCAGAAGCAGCCAGCCTGTGTCCCCTCAGCCAAAGCCATCAGTTGGAGGTGTCTGGCTTGTTAAAGCCCAGAAGTGGTAACTGGGGCTGTGGTATCATCTTAGTGTCAGGGAGCAGCTGCACAGACACATTGCAAACAGAGGTGACCCAAATGAAGCAGTAGGCAGGGTCCCATACCCTGTCCCCTCTGGCAGGGTACCTCACACATACATACATGCAATTCAAACACCAATGCATATAAAATAAAAAGTCAGTTAAGAAGAAATAAAACCCCAAACTGAACAGGTTATTTAGATCAATGAAAACTTCTGTCCATAAGGACGAGAAAGCCGAGTAACCATTCATGGGGCAAACCCCCTCAGCCATGTCTCAGGTCCATAGCTGTCCCCGTCACCTACACCCAGGGGTGACTTCCTCTTCCCTACTGCCTTTTTAGGGTTCTTCTCCTCCCAAAGAACACACTCTTGCTCAGGGCAGCCCTGCACCCTGTGCATAAGTGTGACCCAGGGAACGGAGGACAGCTGGGCTGCGGGAAGCTGGTGTCAGCTTTTTTTGCAGGCAGCAGGCATGGGTGATGGTCCTTACACCAGTGGTCTTGTAGCCTAGCCGATGGAGGCATTTGCTTGATGCTCACTGACCACTGACCCAGTGTGATTGCGTGTGATTTAGTGGTGTCACTGAATTCAGATCCTTCCAGTCCGTATCTGTGTGCTCCGGGAGTGAAGAAACCATAGGCAAAGCTCCTAATATGTTTGTCTGTGCCCAGACCTCCGGGAGGGGCATTTGTTGAAGTGTTGCAGAAATTAAAAGGGAAAACACAATCGACTTTTAAAAGCCACCTCCCCACCCATGGTTAAATTTAAGCCCCATGTCTGGTGGCAAGGAGGCTTCGAGCTTGTGGTGGTGCAAACTAGGGGGCGCACAGCACTGTGAGGGTGGCTTTAACAGTAAGCAGAAATGAAGTCACTGTTCTTTGTGACTGGAGAATGGCTGGAGACTGGGAAGGAAATGAGGGAGGAAGAGACTGGAAGGAAACAGAGCAGATCTAAGGCAATCATCAGATCATCATTAAAGCAACACAGATGTGTCTGTTTGCCAGGCTGCCCTGCTCCAGAGAAACCTAGCATCTAATTTAATTATCCTCCTGCCATGCAGCAAGCAATTGTCCCGAAAGATAAGAACAAGTTGTATTAAGCAGATTTATATGTTTCAGAAGTCACCTAATCTAGAGATTTCCATAGGACATCTTTAGCGCAGTTTACTTTTAAACTTGTTTTTTTCTTTTTATTTCGAGACAGGGTTTCTCTGTATAGCCCTGGCTATCCTGGAACTCACTTTGTAGACCAGGCTGGCCTCGAACTCAGAAATCTGCCTGCCTCTGCCTCCCGAGTGCTGGGATTAAAGGTGTGCGCCACCACGCCCGGCTAACTAAAGATGAGCTGTTGATGCTGTAAGGTTTATAACTTGTGTGGTGTATGTAGGAAGCTCATGGCCTCTGGGTATGGCATAGGGATGGAACCTATTGTGAGATACATCCGTAACTGTGATGGGCTCAGAGTCTATGGAGGTCAACAACCTGATTCTTGAGTATTTTTCTAACAAAATGTTGTAGATAGTAAAAGGTTTAAAAAAACACCGTGTACAAAGGAGATCTAATATTGGAAAGATGTTCAATAAAAAGAGAAAACTACTTTTCAGTCTTAGCAATGGAATCCACTCTGCAGTGGAATCCACTCTGCAATGGAATCCACTCTGCGAACATACCGCGTAAGAATTTTAGCTCAGCTACACCCCAGATGCAGGAGGAAGGATCCCTAACTTCTTAAACCTGCTATGGGCTTTTCTCGATTCTTTGCCCTGGTAGGTAGAGAAGGAACTGCATTCTTGTGACTCAGCCCCTTCATGGGACAGCCGTACCGGATGCTCTTTGGGCATTCTACGTATGGTCTTGTGAAACAAAGGTATAACTTGTTTTTGAAGATTTATTTATTTTTGCTTTTATCTGTATAAGTATTTTTGCCTCCATGGATATATATATGATCTCCATGTTCACATGCATGCCTTGTGCTGCAGAGACCAGAAGAGGATGTCAGATCCCCTGGAACTAGAGTTCCAGAGTTGTGATCTTCTGTATGGGTGTGCGGAACCAAACCTGGATCTTTCAGAAGAGCAGCGAGTGCTGTTAACTGCTGAGCCATCTCTTCAGCCCTACAGTTTGGTTTTTGAACTACTAGCCTAAGTCATTTACTTTATTAAGCAAGGATCCAAGGGGAAGTTTCCTTGCTTTCTATTCTTGTTGCCTCAAGACAATTGGTGATTTAGACATGGCTGGTTTTATACTAACATAACCCTGCCTTAGCCTCTTGAGTGTTGGGAATGCCTCATCCCAGGAGCCAATAGATGTTCCAATGGAGCAGGCTTACCAGCAGGCGCTTCTGGGATAACGAGCTGAAGTTCTGATTTTTCACCCCAGTGCTTTTTGAAGGTTGTGAAATCTTTCTTCTTCTCATTCTGTGGTTAAGTAAGACTCAGAAATCCAATGTCACCGCGACAGGCAGCTGTGAACACCTACAGCCTCATCACTAGACGTTGATGGGAAGAATGGCACGTTCTATGAGCCCAGGGGGTGTGGCTGCCCGTGAATTTGCAATCCACTGGAGAAACGGTGCAGTCACAGCATAGGGGCAAGCATTTAGGATACCTGTAACTCCAAGGTGTAGACACTATTACCAGTGCAGGGCAGAGGATTCCCAGGTGTCAGTGCAGGCTGGGCAGGATGGGATGGGGGATTCCCAAGAGAAAGCACATCTTCAGCTGGGTTTCCAGAAGGACAACAAAACCTTCTCTCAGCTGAGTGGGGACTGGGTGGGAGTCTCAGAACAGGGGTAGTGTGGAATATATGTTGCAAGAGTTAACCAGCTTAGAAGTCAGTGAATCAACGTCCGAGGTTAATTCTCATTGACTCTTTCTGTAGGCAAGGAAGAATAGAGAAGGTTCCGAGAAAAAAAAAAAAAAAAAACTCTTCTGTTGTTAGGAAACAGAAGCCATGGTGCGAACATGTAGTAGTGTCTGTTAGAGATTTGTTACAGGGAAATGGCTGACCTCACTCAGGGACTAAGCCCCATGGTCTAGCCTGAAACCAAGAATTATAAGCAGCAGCAGAAGGAAGGAGCCAAAGAGCTGACATTGTCCTTCAGACAGAAAGGCCAGATCAAGGTCAACTCAAGGTCAGTTCTCAGAGCAGTGGGAGGCTTGGCCTCTGTTCTGCTCCAACCTTCCTGTGGTTGGGTAAGGCCCCTCCATCTCAGGAAGAAAATCTGAGCTTGTGGCTCCATCACTAATTCAGGTATGTGTGGCTTCTATAAATACTAGCAATAAGGTTTCAGTCAATATCTAGATGCTCACTGGTCTAGGGAAATGACACATCAAACCACCACTATCAGGAATACTGGAACCTTAAACTTACAGAGAGTTAAAAATTTATACTTTATCTAGATATCATTCCCTAATAAAGCAATCTATTAGTAAGTACATTCATTAAAGGGCATAGATATGTCATTAAAATCAGTTTGCACATGATAGTTTATAACTTCTGATAGGTGTCTTACTGTATGTCCATAAAAGGTAATAGATTTGCCTTTCTCCAGACATATTTGGAAAAGAGACGTTATGCTCCTTTTCTGGAAGAACTGCGCTTCTCATCTTTATGTACAGGCCACTGATATGATACAATGTTTTAGTGTAACAAAGAAGTAATTGCCTTCCATAATCAAGGTGCAAGAAGAGCCTTTGATCTACTTTGTACTGTGGGCATAGTGACATTTTGAGATGTGGAGTTTTAGATAAAATTTGATAAATGTGGAGCTGTACTTGGCCATGGCTGGCTGTCTCCTTGCAAACCATATGCAAACAAAGGCATTTGGAGAGGGATGGGGCAGTTGATTCTGGGCAGCAGTGTGAGCTAAGTGCTCCATGCAGGACCCAACCAAGCAGCTTTTCCAGTTGCTCATATTTCTTCGTGCCTTTCCGAAGACTCAGTCACTTCAGACTGCTTCTCCTGCATTGGCAGGCCTTACCTGGAACACAGCAAATGACTTTCAAGACACATCATGAACAACAGCTGTGGGATATATTGCTATAATGCTGTGGGCACCCGGGAACGTGGGCACTAGTTTCAGAATGTTCAGTGAGAAGGATGCTATAAAGAAACAGAGATGACGGCAGGAGGCAGGAGGGTGAGCAGCTGAAGCCTGGAAACAGCAGTGCTGAGCAGGTGAATGAAATAACTGGCTGGCACTACTGGCGTGTCACCATGTCCTGGACTGGGTTAGCAACAGAACAGGAACAGGTTAGAGATTACAAGTCTCTACTGGGCTAGCTGTTTTCACTACTATATCTTCTGCTGGAAGGGACACTTGACCCTTTACACATTCCATATTGGAAAAGTGGTCAATTTTGTAGAATCAGGGCTTGGGCTGCCAGAACCTAGAGAGGATGGTGACCACCTCTCTTCCATTGAGTATGGGCTAAGGCTTTGACCAAAGTCATTTTATTCTAAAAAGTAAAAGTTGGCATGTCTAGGCAGAAACATGCTGTTTTGTGATGTCTACAGCTTCCTTCAGTACCCATTTCAAAATTAGGAAAACTCATGAGATGATTAAAAGAACACATGGATCACCAGCCAGTGTTCCATGCTCTTCACTAGAATACGTGATGAAGGTAAAGATATGTCCCCAGGGGTTATTGGTTTAACAGGAGCCTGATTATAACCTTGTGTAATACAAAGTACCAATGCCAGGCATTTGCAAAGCCTGCAGTATAGTCAAGCTTTAAGATTAGCCTTCTTGGGAGTTGGGGAGTTAGCTCAGTCAATAAACACTTGAGTTCAGTTCCCAAGACACACACAGACAAAAAAATCGCTGGGCGCAATGGTATGTGTTGGTATTCTTAGTGCTAGGGAGGCAAAGGTAGACAGACAGACAGCTAGAGCTCTTTAGCCTGCCAACCTGGCCTGTTCTAGTGAGTTCCAAGATAAAAGATCGGTGGACTGGACCTGAGGAATGTCATGTGAGGCTGTCCTCTTCCTTCTGCACATGTGTGTGCATCTCCTCACATATGTGCACTCAGAGGATATGGACATGTGCACATGCATAAAACATAGACACAGAGACACATACATATATATGCACATGCAAGCACATACACATGCATGAATTCAAGCACACATACATGCATGAATTCAAGCACACACACATGCATGAATTCAAGCACACACATGTGTGTATGCAAGCACACACATGCACACACACTTTCCAACTTGAACAAATAACCCTCTAAGACAGGTGAATGGTTTCTGGCTTGTCAGCACCTGCTGTGTGTTATAATTGACATTTCCTTAAACTGTTCTGCCTCAGTTAATGTCATTAAGTTTCTGAATTTAAAAAAGAATTACTGTTAAAAGCTGCTTCTGATTATTTTGACTGTGCAGGACCATCTCAGATGAAATCATACAAAAACTGCAGGTAGTTCATCTATTCACCATGCCTGACATATTTAGATTTGTGAATCTCTTACCAAAAGCAGGGAGAAAAAAAAAATCAGATACCTGAAAATGGCAGTAATTAGACATTCAGGTGTTGAATGCCACGCAAAGACATCTCAGTGTGTCTTCATGACATTTGTTTTTTTTTTCTTACCTGATTCTGGCTTCTGAAAACCCAGAAAACACTACAGAGCTAACATCCAAAAGAGGCTAGCTAGCCTGCTATCAGGCAGACTCAGTCAGGGAACAGAGCAAAGAATTCATTCCAGATACGATCTGTCCTGAGCAGATGCTAACTCCCTGGTACCCAGCCATTGACAGTATGATAAGGACATACGTGAGCAGGGCCCAGCACTCTGCAGCTATAAAGACATAACAGCTCCATAGTGGATTCCTAGAATGGGGTGCAAATTGTAGCTAATGTTACAGTTAGTCTTCATTATCAACTTGATGGAACTCTGACTAGCCCAGGTGAGCGGAACACTCTGGTGTGTCAGTCAGGATATTTCTGGGGGATTAGTTGGCTGTGGCTAGCCACCATCCCATGGACTAGGAGCACAGACAGAATAAAGGGCCCTCCAAGTGATGCTCAGGGCAGATGGTCCTCACCCTTCTCTGCTTCTTGGCCTGCGTTGGCACTCTTATATATGTGCTTCCAGGGTTGACCACTTGGTATTAAATAATCAACTGCCATGCTTTTTCCTGGGGAAGACTATTTCTCCCACACTGAGCGTTCTGTAGTTGCCCATTCTTCTGTGTCTAGTTGAGTCCTTGTGAGCCACCTACCCCTCATCTGTATTAACATGTCTGTTTGTGTCGTCCTCATGAAGATAATGCTCTCTCGGTCTTTGTAAGGTTTTATGGATGTAGCTTCTGATATTCCTAGAAGACGATATCTCACAGCAAAATTTCTTTTCCTCTGACTCTTTAAATATTTGCCCTTTCCTCCACATGATCTCTGAGCTGTAGGTTCGAGAGTTGTGTTATAGATGTATCAGTTAGGACTAGACTCCATGCCTCTGCATTTTGATTGGTTGTAGCTTTCTGTCTGTTACAAACAGAATCCTCCTTGATGAGGGGTAAGGATTTACTCTTACTACACAGTCCAAAATTCTCTGCCTAAGGAATGGTGCCACCACCCACAGTGGTCTAGGGCTTCTCACCTCAGTTAACATAGTCAAAATATCTTCCCAGAGGCCCATCTCCCAAGTGAATGTACCTTCTGTCAAGATGACAATTAGAACTGCCTGAAGCATAGTGTTTTTATTTTACCATGGCTAATAACTGCAGGCCTTGTACTTCCAGTAGAGAGGACAGGGTTGGTGTATTCTACATGAAAATGAAAGGGGAGGCTGTGGCTTCCTGCCTTCTCTCTACCTGCAGAAGGCCCATTCAGACACCAGCTCAACCCGCTGTGTCATTTCAGTGGTTACTAGTCAAAGCAACAGTTTTTAATTCTGTGAAATGCAGCCATAGAAGCTCAAATTCCCCAAACGAAGTTCAGGGAGTTAATTACATCACTCGCGTTCATTAAAGCTTCTAAGAGGTGGTGCGTTTCTTTACATCCATATAATTGCAGCATTTGTTCAACAGCCTCTTTGCAAACATGTTTCGGGGCCTCCCACACGCAAGTGGTGTGCCTCAATTATGCTCTCTTTGTGCCTACCTCTTGGCCCTTTGCCTGTGGACATTCTATTTAAAGAAATTTGGGGAAGAAAGATGAGAAACATTCAGTTTCCTTTTCTTCCCTATAGGAGCTCCGAATTCAGCCAGTCATTCATTTCCTGTCTGAAGCTCAGGGAATACAATAATAGTTCTGCAAATGGGAGCTGAGCGCATCTTTCCAGCCTTGAGGGGCACTTACTTAAACTCTTCTGCTGGGCCAGTGTTGGCTGTACAGAGGACATACGTCTCTCCAAAGAAATAGAAATCCTTTCTTTGCAGACTGACCTATTAACCTCCAACGAGCCTAGTATGGCCCCAGAGAACAGGACGGAGGAGACATCTCAGCTGTCCGTGGAACATTCTAGAATCTAAATCACTCTCTATGAGTTAAGGGACTATTCTGAGGGCTGAAAACAGCTTGGGCTTTAAATTCAAGGCAGCCACTCAATTAGAGTAGGGGATCAAGAGGTTGCATGTTGGATAAACCTTTTGTTCTAAAATAATGAAAAGAGACTCATAGAAACAATAATTTTGTAATTGCTGGATTTTCCTGTTGCCTTTCTTTCTTTCTTTCTTTCTTTCTTTCCTTCCTTCCTTCTTTCTTTCTTTCTTTCTTTCTTTCTTTCTTTCTTCCTTTCTCTTTCAAATTAAGTGTGTTTGGATAAATATCCCTTGTGAGGGATATCTGTCTTGTAGAAAATTGGGTAGAAAAATTGCTCAGACAATTCATGTCAGTAGCGTTTGGCACAAGTTAGCATATTTTGACTGGCTGTTTGCCTGCCTATGGGGGACAGGGCACTTACAGACTCTGAACTGAGTTCCAAAGATAAGGTTGGACTGGGTTAATATTGCTTGTAGCTCCCAGTAATTCAGTCCAACAACCAACCAACTGCCTCCATGAGAAGAGAAAAAAAAAAAATCCAGGCAGAATGAAGGAAAGATAAAGGCAGCAGGGAGAGAGAACATTCCAGAACTCAGTTCAATGGAATGCACTCTGGTATGGAGAGACCCTACTGGAGAGTCCCCAGGAGCTACATGGCTCCAGGCTGAAGCCCCAGAAGCTAAGCACATAGAGCTCATATGTGTACTCGCCATCTGTACCTTTGGAAGGAATTTGAATTTCTGTTTTATGTGCATTAGGTTGGATTTATTGATCACCTTTCCCTAAAATTGTTGTCCCTCTCCCTTGCATTTCAGGGAAAGGAATTTCTTCCACTTTGCATTTAAGTGATGACAGAATTTGCATTTCTGTAGACTCCAGCTGTCTGGTTATGTAAATGATGAGCATATGTTATATTGTGTTTTCCAACAGGGTGTTGGCTGCTTCTATGGCTAGGTGCTAAATTTATTTCAGAGCTTGTGAAAGGATGGTCCTTTGGGCATGACTGGAGAACACCTCCTTGGTACCACACAGAAGGCAGGCCAGCAAAGCTGTGAGTGAGTCATAGCCCAGTCTGCGAGGATCAGGCCTGCCTCATTACAAATGAGATGGATTGCTTATCCAACCTCATCTGAGCTTATGCCTGCAAAGTCATCAAGTCTTCCCAACTTTTAATACCATGAGAGCAAGCAGGTTCACCTCACCCAAAGTCCTCTCTCTGGGGAGTTTCTGTTGTCTGGCCCTAGCCTTCTGGTGTAGAAATTCTGCTTTATTTTAATATGTAGATTACCTTTGCAAAATATTTACATAAGTAACTCCATCACAAACCTGTGGTTGAGTTTGACATGATGGCTATGTTACAGGTGAATTATAGTTCAACAGCACAATGAAGACCTTTCCCTAAATTGCACATGAATACCTACCAGCTTATAGTTTCGGACCAAGATTCTGTCTTGTGTTATTCCTGTTTCTATTACCATAACAAGTTACCAGAGGTGCTCAGTTTCCTAAAAGAAAAAGATATAGCTAAGTTTTTGATATTTCAGTTTGAGGTTGCCTGACCCATTGCCTTAGGGGCTGTGGTAAGTATAGTCCCAATGAGAACATGTCGCAGCAGGTACAGCTTTATCTCAGAGAAGCACAGAAAGAATGGGGTATCTTTATCTCACCTCAAAGGATACATCATAGTATGATCAGGGGACTTTGGAGCAAGCCCCAGCTCTCCAAGGCTCCAGATACTACCATGGGCCGTTTAACATACAGACCCCAGAGACCATGCATCAAAGCCTTGAAGCATTCCCACTGCTAGCAAGATTCGCTCTGACCAGATGTGGTGGCTAATCTCTGCCGTTAACTCCCTGAGATTGAGAACTGCCACAGATACGAACACTCGGAGACATGTCCTGAAGAGATTTTGTAGATTGGGATGACCGGGATGGAAAATCCCATCCTGAATATGATCAACTTTATTCCGTGAGCTCAGTTCAGAACAGAATGAACAGGGAAAGGGGAGTTGAAAAGGGACATCTAATGTTCTCTGAGCCACCTCCTGTTCCCAAGGCTGTGGCTTGCTTACTTTGAGACTGTACCCTCGAACTGTGAGCCAAGACCCACATTCCTTCCCTCCCTCCTTGCTCTTTCCATCCCTCCTTCCTTCTTTCCTCTCTCCCTCCATCTCTCTCTCTCTCTCTCTCCCTCTCTCCCTCCTTCCCTCTTTCTGATGCTTTTTATCATGGATCATCTCCTTGATGTCAGCTTCATCCAGGGCTACACACACACCTTCCTCTCTCCTGGTCTCAGGTCCCAGAAGTTTTGCCTCTGCTATTGTCATCATACAGTTAAACTTGGCTTCAGTCTTTGGTTTGTTGCACCGTTCTAATCTCTAATAATGGGATAAGTGGCCTTTTCCCTTATTAAAGGTACTTTTAGGAGTCATAACAGAGATGGGGTCATCTTTCAGAAAGTCTCCTGAATCACAGTGGCTTTGTGGAGTTCCATGTTTAGGCAGGAACCTAATTTATTTGGTTTTAGGATGGTTTAGCAGAATGTGAGGAAGGGATCTCATCTCTTCCTCCTCTGGCAGTATCTGTGGCTTCTGGGACCTTGAGAGGCAGGGTGGAATAGATAATTTAGTCTCTTCCAAACCAGCTCTGCCAGGCCTGTTGGCTACCACCCAGATGGTGTGTCTTGAATACTAAGTGCCTTTTGTATAGCCAGGAGCTCCTACTGTGTGAGTTACTTCTCCATGGTTTTGTCCCATGAAGTCTTATGAATACAAATGACCCCAGTGGGATTTAAACTCCCTCATAAAATGTGGCCCTGTGTGTCATTCAGGAAGTCAGCTCCTGGTCCGTGTGTGTGTGTGTGTGTGTGTGTGTGTGTGTGTGTGTGTGTGTGTGTTGGGGGAGAGGTATCTACTTTAAGAAACCACGACAGACAGCCATGGAGTTGTCCCACTGTGACAAGTATGATCTCCCTCATCTAGAGTACCACCATGCATGTGTATAAGCCACGGGCGGTGGAACATGCCCCTTGCCTGATCTTGGTTCTCCGTGTGGGTGTTTTGTTGTTGTTGTTGTTGTTGTTCATTTGTATTTTATTTTTCTAAATAAGTTTTAAAGATTTTTTTATGTGTCTGTGTCTTTGTGTCTATCATATGTGTGTGGTATTATGAAGCCAGAAGAGGGTGTTAGGTACTTCCTGAGAGTTCGAGGGAGAGGCAGTTGTGACCTGCCTAGTTAGGTGCTAGGATCCAAAGTTGTGTCTTCCGGAAGATCCAGAAATGTTCCTAACTGCTGAGCCGTATCTCCAGCCCCTGCTGTGTGTTGTTGAGATGGGGTCTTAGTACAGATTAAGTTCCTCAGGCTGGCTTAGGGATCTCACTAAGGCCGAAGTTGCCCAGCTTGGCCCAGAAGTGAACATACTCCTTCCTCAGACTCCCTGGGATGGCAGCCATCTGCCAACATGCCCAGATCTTTGTGTGAGCCTTAATAGGTATCTCCTCTAAGAAATCTTGAATTTTCAAGAGTCTCTGATATCTTACTTTTAAGATTTTTTCCCTAGCTATAGAACAAATAAATATTGAGATAGTCACAAAGTGGCACACTTCTCCTGAGAGAAACTGTCAACCTTACCTCAAGGGGAAATCCAGATATTACCCTTTTCTCCCATTATTAAACACTGTCACTCCAGCTGATGACCATCCCCGTGTAGTCTCTCCACACTCTACCCCTGAGTGCAACCACACACACACACACACACACATATCCCTGTCTTATTGTTTCTGAGCACAGGTGGGAGATTCTGCATGTTCTCTGGTACATATGATTCTGGTACCACACAAGCTTAGATAATGAGATTGTTTATTGAGCAAATATTTCTTAGGTAAATACTGTCCTTAGCCCTCTAACTTATGCATGCTTCTGCAAGCTCATAGCTACCTACAATCTACCTCTAGTTTTAAAAATTGCCATTTAGCAGAAAAACTAAGGAAATCATTTAATCTCATCCAGGAATCCATAAAAACAACCCTGAGACTAATTTATTATTACTAAAGACCTTTGTAATTTAAAAAAAATATATATCATTGCAAAAATGAATCCGTGCATTCTTTTTTTTTTTTTTTTTCAAGTACATTGAAACAGCAAAGTCAAGTGATCTTTTCTGCCCTGCCCAGTAAGCCATCAGGGGAAATGGATCAAAAATGGAATCATCTCAGGTCTGCTCCGTCATGGTTCAACTAATAGAAACTGGAATTGGATCTGGGGCTGTAGCTCAACGGTGGGATGACATGCCCAGGGATTCAATCCATGGCATCCAAACAAAACTGAAACAAAAGCAGGCTGTCAAATGTCTGAGTTCCTTGGGTCCAGATTCACGACGCTGAAGGAAAGAATAATGCGTCGTTTGGTCTTAGCGTGAGGGATTCAGAGCTAACATGTCAGCGACTGAGGGGAAACTACACGTTAAATTATTCCAGCCATCTTATTTGTTTCTACTGGTTGCCTCTTGTCTCTTGGCTTAAGGTTTTTAGGAGAAAAATTAACCCGTTTTGTTTATTTGAATTCAAGTCTGTGGTTGCCTCACTGCACTTCTGCTAGGATGTGATTTCCTACTTATGAGGCCATCTTGCATTCTTAAGGTAACAACTCTTCTGTGTCTGTCCGTTATGGTATGCCCTGAGGCATATTTCCTCCATGGTTTTTTTTTTTTTTTTTTTTTTTTTTTTAATACATAAGCAGTGTTTGCCGTTTGGTTACTTTGTGGACCATGGAGAATTAAGAGGAGGGACCTAACAGTTGAGGAAGGCCTTCTGGTCACATGTGGATACCCAGGTCCCACCAGCAACACTCATGAAGTCTTGTGTGTCCTCTTTCTGCCTCCTCCTGGCTTCTGCTGCTACTGCAAGAGATTAGACACATAAGCAGGGAGGCTGTCAATTCAGACCTGTATGGGACAGAATCAGTCTCGTAAGAAGACAGCATTTGCAGCTTTCAAGGCTAACTAGAGGGATTAAAGGATCATGAAGGAGTTAATGAGAGAATTGATCTTTCAGCTTAAAGGTCTTAAAAGAAAAAGACCACTCTTTAAATCAAAGGCCTTTACTCAGTGAAAATAAATAGTTAAAGAACAAGAGAGGAAAATGTTCTCTATCCCAGTGCCATGTATGTGTTGGTTCCAAATTTCAGTAATCAGCCATGCTATTTCTTTGTATTTTAGGATTTAATAATGTGGTTGGTTGACAGAGGAAAAATAGAGAATTGTTCTTTTTGACTTCCTGTGTCTCTGGCTGAGGATGCAGCTTTTCCTGGCTCCAAAGTTTTGCAGCCTTTTTTGGGGGAAAAGTGTTGTTGCTGGAAGCCCTGCCTGTCTCCTTTGCATGAACTCCATGGCAACGCTCATGCGCACAGAGCCCACTGACCTCATTCCCTTCTGCTGCCAGAATGTTTGTTCAGACAGCACACAAGGAGAATGGAAAAAAAGATTCAAGAACTTTGCCTGCCCACTCGGAAGTTGGAGTCTAGAATGGAGAGTCAAGGATAATAGGAAATGCTTGGGAATAATACAAGGAGAGAAGTCTGGTGACTGATTCTGAGCAGCGAACAGGCTAATGAGGTTCAAGTCATTCGGCAGAAATGTCCCTGCTGTCACGGGCCTAGCAAGCTGAGAACTTTGGGTGTGAGCCTGGAAGGACCTGCAGGGCAGAGGGAGAAAGGGTTTTCCACATGACAGTGTGTCTACAGTAGCCTGCCATTTTGCAGGGTGGTTTGTACCCTGGTGTCGGGTACACTTATAATCCATCTTCCTGAGGGATGTTACAAGAAGACGAGGTGAGGTTTCACAGTAAGAAAACCAGTTCAAATCTGGTGAGATTTAAAGAAAGAACCAATCACCTCCTTATGTTGGAATCTTCATTCTATGACCAAGTAGTTAAGAAATGAAACTTTCCAGCGGTGCGACATGTGGATGATGACTTTGCATCCCCCCTGTTTTGAAGGGTAGTTTGTTTATTTTGCTAGAATGAATGAGAGGATGCGGTGCTTGAGACTAGCTCTTGGCCAGTATTTTTCTTGACTTACTTTTATTTTAATGAACCTGTACCATCTACTTGATGCTGCCCTCCATGGTGCTGGCAGAGCATGAGCAGGTATTTAAAGAATGGAGATTAATGTTAGGAATGGTCAAAGGTAGAACTGTCCTGATTTCCAAGACAAGAACATAGAGGGAGAAGATGACGTTAAAGCTTAGAGTTAAAGGAAGAAGCACAGAAGGCTTGCTTTGAACCAGGTTCACTTTATTGGCTTCTAGAGACAAAGATTATATACATAGACTTGAGGAAATGAAAGGTGCAAGAGAGGGTCAGTCTTCTTGAGAAAACTGGATGCCAGAGGGAAAAATTAGAACTGCAGCCTGTTTGGTGGGGGCATTCAGTGCTTGGCGTGGGACCTACGGCCTTCTATGTGCTGGGCAAGCACCCTACCTCTGAACCACATCTTCAGGCATAGAGCAGTGCCATCAGTGTAAGCACATGGCTTAAATTAAAGATGTGAAGGGAAAGGAATGGAAGGAAGGGGGTATCTCTGAATAGCCCAAGCCAGACAGAGTCCTTTCCCCTAACTCAGGGCATTAAAAAATAATTTAGTTTGATATAAGGAAATCCAAGTGATTGTGCAAGTCTGCTTCCAACGCAGTCATTTTAGGGGAACACTGAGACTGAGAAGCAAGAGGGGTTTGGTTTGGGGGATGTTATGCAGGAAGATATGGAGAAGTCCAGTCATGGGTGACTTGCGTTGGGGACAGAATGGACATGGAGGTTGATAGTGGAAAAACACAGCTGAAGTACTGAGATCCCGAATTTATGGAGACCATTCTGCCAGGACAGGGGAGTCAGCAGAGGAAATCTGAGAGGAAAGACCTGCAGGGCTTTTCCTCCATTAGATCTCCATGGCTATCCTAGCAGGCTTTTCACCACAGAAATATCCGTGCTTCACAACATCATTCCCTTTTGATCTGGGCCAGTTTGAGTCTGGTGAAAACTTGACGGTTTCTGCTGAGTTTGTCCCTAATTCTCTGCTCCATGCAGAGCCCCGGAAACAGGTTTCGAGGATTCCCTACGCGAGTTTCCCATCTGCCTCCGTCAGAGTTACTATTGCTGGGATGAGATGCCATGAGGAAAAGCAACTTGGAGATGAAATGGCTTATTCTGCTCACAGTTCCATATCACAGTTCGTCATCCAAAGCAGTGAGGGCAGGGACTCAAGCAGGGCAGGAACCTGGAGGCAGGAGCTGATGCAGATGCTACGGAGGGATGCTGCTTACTGGCTTGCTCCCCATGATTTGCTCAGCCTGCTTTCTTGTAGAACCCAGGACTACCAGTGCAGGGATGGCAGGACCTACAGGGGGCTGCATCCTCCCACATCAATCACAAATTAAGAAAATGCCCTACAGGCTTGCATCCATCCCTGTCTTATGAAGGCATTTTCCTTAATACTTGAAGGGTCNGGAGGGATGCTGCTTACTGGCTTGCTCCCCATGATTTGCTCAGCCTGCTTTCTTGTAGAACCCAGGACTACCAGTGCAGGGATGGCAGGACCTACAGGGGGCTGCATCCTCCCACATCAATCACAAATTAAGAAAATGCCCTACAGGCTTGCATCCATCCCTGTCTTATGAAGGCATTTTCCTTAATACTTGAAGGGTCCCTCCTCTCAGCTGACTTTAGCTTGTGTCAAGTTCTCGTAAAATTAGAGCACACCATCTTACGTTGGAAGCACGAAGGTCAACTTTATAGGGATATAAATTTTTTTTCCTGTTGGAAAAAAAAAAATCACTACTCACAGAAATGACCCCAGGTCATGTACTGGATTTGTGGGTATCTGGGAGACTCAGGAACTTTAAAGGACCACGTGCGTGACATAGCACAAAGTCCTTCGACGCTGTTCATTAGAATAAAGTCATCCAGAATCTGCCAAAGAAGATCAGGCCTCAGTCAGTGCTTGAGATCAGACTGGTCCTAGACTGAAGCAGACAGGCAAAAGGGAGGAGACAGTGAACTGGCTCCTTGTGCTAGCTTCTGCTCTCATCTATACCTCCTTCCTTCAAGGCAGCGGTTCTCCATTTGTAGACCATGACCCCTTTGGGAGTTCAGCGACCCTTTTGCAGGGGTCATCTGAGACCACTGGGAAAACGAAGATATTTACAATATGAACCGAAACAGTAGCAAGATTACAGTTCTGAAGTAGCCAAGAAAATAGTGTTATGATGGGGGTCACCGCACCGCGAGGAACTGTATTAAAGGCCTGCAGCACTAGGAAGGCTGAGAAGCCCTGCTCTAGCTTGGGCTGTGGGGTGTGCACACTTTCCCTTCTGCGTCTGATTCTTCCGCTCCGGTTTAGGTAAACCACAGTTACCAAACGAGAAGACACCACCATGCGTTGACATTGATCTTCATTACTTGAGCCTTTCAGTGAATTCTGAAAAATTTTCTAAACAGTAGTTAGACCCCCAGTAGGTTATGCCCGGGGCACATAGTCTTTGATGGTTCCTAGAGCTCTAGGGAACAGAGCCGCTCTGTTGACTTCAGGTTTAAGAGCAACTGTAGAAATGCCTGTCTTGTTTCCACAAACTCTGATAGATGGTTGAGTTGTGGAGATTTTCTCTAAAACGTTTCTTGGATCCTCCTGGGAACTCTTGCTGGCATCCCAGGCCCTTCTAATAGTGTTATCTTTGTTCTTTGTGTGAACACCTCTGTCATTTTGGAAAGCTCTTTGTCTCAACCCAGGGAATGATGCTTCATCCAATGTGTCACTCAAACAGATCGCCCTTCATTCCGCCAGTGTAGGCCAGTGAAAAATGCGCAGAGCTGGACAGAGTGGTGAGGCAGTCACCACCCTTTTTTTTTTTGTTGGGAGTGGAGATCATCACAGGCCATAGCTGCGAAGTCACTTCTTCTGTGTTGTAAATGGGAATAAAGGTGCTGTTAAATATTCAACAGCACAAAAACCTCCAAAAAGGCAACTTGAAATTCATATGAAATGAGAGAAAAGCCCACTTGTGGTGACCTAAATTCTCGATTAACTCCTTCAGTTTGGAATTACTACCTGAGTCATTCTGTCCCCGCTTCCAACCAGTGAGGGCATAAATGCCACCAGTTCAAGGCTGCAGGACCAGTGGGTGTGGACATTGGCAGTCTGAGCTCTACTTTAGCTTCTAAAAGTTTCTCTATAGTTTCTGAAGCATCAAGCTGTAGGAATTATATCACTCCAAATTATAGCGATTTTGTTTTTTGACATGTAAGATGGAGCTTTTTGGAGAGAAAAGGTCCAAATAGGTGTCTTATTTTACATCGAGGCTTCTTTCTCATCCATTAGTGAGAATTATAGCTAAGCATGTCACCCTGAAGTCTAGATAGTTGTCATAAACAAGAGATCCAAGATCCAAATTAAAAGAAAAGGAAAGAAACCTAATGATTTTAGTAGCCATACTGTTTTTTTTTAAAATTTATTCTTTAAACCTTCTAAATATATGCTCTATAAAAGAAAATAAGGTCTCAGTTTGGTTTAAGTTAATTTTAACTGTCATGCTCAATGCTGGGGGCAGGGACCCTGGACCTCCCATGTGTTAGGCATGCATCTTCTCTCTGAGTTGTCCTGGGCCTCCACCTCCTAGGCAAGCTTTCTCACTGAGGTACCCTCAGCAGCATCCTGTTAGAGTTGGAGGCAGCTAAACAATTTTTTTCTTGACTTCCATTTATCAGAAATGTATCAGAAATTTGTGCTCACCACTCCATAAGCAGGAATTTAGCGCAGCCCTAGGATAGATGGGCATAGAGGTGAAAAAATGATATGGAGAAAGTGGTTATTTAACAGAGGTATCGCTAAAAGCCATCCAGCTTGAGAAGAGTCAGGGTGAAATACTGAAGAACTGAAAGAACAGTCTTCCTGCCCAGACTTGGAGGGTAACTAAAGATTTTACCGGAAGGAAGGAAGGAAGGAAGGAAGGAAGGAAGGAAGGAAGGAAGGAAGGAAGGAAGGAAAGGGA
>LR750278.1:0-98326 GCA_902729485.2 Mus minutoides
CATATTAAGTAGTGAAATGCCATGTTTGAGCTGAGTTCTTTTGTCCCTCATGCAGAATAGATACCTGGAAAGTCATTCACTTGATTTATTGAAGCCAGAGTTGGTAATCTCAACTCATGCAGGTGTTGATTATTTATTTGAAATCTGAGCCAACTTGCTTTCAACTGGGACAAGCAGGGGCAGTTCCTTCAGATGAACTCCATTATAGTCAAATTGTTCCATCTGTTTTCCCTGAATGAAAGGAGCCTCCCTTGCTGCTAGTCAGAGAAGAAGGGCTCCTTGACTCAGGACCAGATGCAGGCTGTATTGCGCTGCAGACCAATTACAGTCTTGGCAGCCTCTGAGGCTCATGGGGTGAACTTTTTTTTATAGCAATTATCAATATCAGCCAATTTCTGAGAATGGGCAGAAATAAGCAGTCATGGCTCCAGGATGAGTTTTCTATCTTCCAAAGACTCTCTGGCTGACTGCCATGGAGAACATACAGGTTGACATTTCATGTGACACAGGAAACTGAAAAACTTCTACTTTGCTTGTTTAGGGTTGGTTAATTGTTGTAGATGGAATATTGGAATAGGCTAGTATTTTAGTGATATATAGTCACCAATCTTCCATGTTGAATTTCATTTCCCATGCTGAATCCCACATGAGTACGTCTCTGTAAGTGCTACATGTAGTCTGTATGTACATTTTCTAGAGTGGCTTATGTGTTGGCATTTTTTTTTTTTTATTTATCTAATAGAACTGTGGATGAGGGAAGACTTCATAGATGCTTCAGTGGTTACAAGTGCCTACTGTTCTTGCAAAGGACCAAGTACAGTTCTCCTCATCCATAATGTTGCAGTTTACAACAGCCTTTAACTCCAGCTCCAGGGTTCCTGATGCCCCCTTCTGACTTGATGGACACCTGAACACCTGTGCACACACCCCCACACAGGCACACATATACACATCATTTTAAATAATATAAATTTTAAAGAGATATGCATGGTGAAGAAAAAGAGCATCATAATGATCAGATGGTAGTTAATGTAAACCTGGAATGGCTGGTTGATTTTTGTTCTGTTGTTTTTGTGTTGGGGTTGAAGATTCTGGGAGGAGTAGAGTTGGATTTATGGTGTTGTGTGGTAATATTGTGTCCTTGAACATTGAAATGTCAAATCTTATCATTATCTAGCAATTTCTACAATTTGTGACCTCAGGTGGATCAGCCTGCAAGAAAAATGCCTATTACAAATATATCTTATTTTATTATCCACAGAGTGTCTGTAATATAAAAGAAGAATTCGCCTAAGATGTCATGGGGCAGCTAGGTAATTTTTAAATTAAATTTAAAGGAAGGTTTTCCTTTTCTCAAAATTTGAAAGTTAGTACAAGTTTTCTTTGAAATCCAGAGAGTATGTGAGAACATACTCTCCAACATCCCTCCCATCTCATAGTGAGCACCTACCATAGTTAGTCAATTAAACCAGGGTTAGAGGACAACAGAGGTTGCAAGGATCTTTGTCTCTTGAGCCAGAGATTCTGAGGCCATAAGAACAAGTCATGGTCTGACCACAACCTTCAACACAGTGATTCTTCACATAAGGAATTGACTTGTTTTGTAAAATTATAGTCAATAAATATTGATTGTCTTCCAAGAAGCTAACAAACTCCTTGAATATAAATTATACTTGGAAAGATGTTTAAGGATTATAGCTATAAATTCTAAAATAATCTATCACTAGCCAAACATACAAGGATCTGTAGAGCTGTTGCAGTCAGTGACTGAAAATACTTGCAGTTATTGCAGACCCACCTCCTAAGCAAATTCACTAACACAGAACTCAAAATAGACTCACCTATTTTAGAAAATGTTAGCTCTATCATTAATCACACTTTGAATCTGAAATCAACTTAAAAGTACTCTTCATTGAAAATGTAAATCTCACAAAACTCTACTTGTAAATTTTTTTGGTTACATTCAATCTCTATAGAATATTCATTAATTTTAAAAGTAATTTCTGGCGTGTCTTATCCTCCTCTTGTTAGTGGAGAGACTGGTCATTGATTAGTAAATTAAGAAATGCTAAATTATCCACTATGCATGTTACACACTAAGGTATGCCTAGCCAATAAGAATAACATAAAATAGTGTTTAACAATCTACTCGATGTTTATTATTTTATGTAGTCTCAGCATAAAAAAAAATGCCACAAGTATGGTGTAGACCTGGGGCTTAATAAAAACATTAATGACAGCATGTTGTGTATAATGGAGATAAGATTTTAATTTATTTTTTAATAAAAACTAGTGTAGTTTTTGGATATTTGTGGTTTTATCACTTAAAGTCTTTATACCCAGGAAAGGGATTTTAGGAAAGTAACAGAGTAAGAAGCACAAGAAATGTCTCTCTACTCAGAAGAAAATTGCATTTATGGTCTGTCTGAAAAGGCATTTTGTAATTCTGGAAGCTATCTAAAGCTGGCTATTTCTGAAAGATAATTTAAATGGAGAATTATAGTTAATATCAGTCCACTTAAGCTCTAGTGTAGTAGCATCTTATCCTCCTCAAACTCTAGCCAACCTAGAAGCTTGCCTGAAGCTTAACATCATGGTGGACAAATGTCTATATTTGAATACATATACACATTCCAAATTCCAGCTTTGGTTACTCTTATCATTGAGAGTTATTTTTGAAAAGTAAAATGATGATTGTGGTGTTCCTCCAGATATTACTGAAAGTCTGTCCAATAATTCTTCCAAGTCACTATCTCATGTCATTTTTGTACATGCACTAGGGGTTGAACCTACACTGACAGCTCTGTTTCCTGCTCCTCCCTGGACTATTCGGATAGTGGCCTCACCTTGCCTAATGGACCTGCCAAAACCTGACTATTGCTCTAGAACACTGATAAAAGGGACCTTTACTTTTTGGCTCATAGTTTCAGAGGTGTCAGTCCCTCAAGAGAATGTGGCCATGCAGGGGTGGAGAAACTTATATCCAGGAAAAGACAGAAGTAGAACATAGAAGAGACCACAGCAAATTAACTCTTACAAGGACACATCCAAAATAATATCCTTCTACCAGGTGATCTTCGGCTCCTGTCCTTTCCTGCCCTCTGTATATGCCATCCTAATGTGAATCTGCAAATGCAATATCTATATGAGAGTCCACATGATCTTTTCCTAGAGATTCCATTGTAAACGTTTGTTCTCAGAGGTGAGCTTTGCTAGCCTTCTAGGCTGTCAATTCAAGCAAAGTATGAGTGAAAACTAACTATACTGCCTTGATGTAAATAAGTGCACATGCACAGCCAATCATGCACATATACCCTGGGGTAGCACAGACTTATAATCTCAATTTCTCAGAAAGCCTCCATGTTCACGATCAGTGTGGGCATCTTAGTAAAATCCTGTCTGTGTTCTCAAGACTGAACATTTTTTTGAAGCATACATGATGCTCTAGATTCTGTTACTAGTACTGAAAATAACAACAGTGAAAATCCATGGAAAATCCACAGCATTGCAACAACTGAACAACTCATTCTCTGTGATGAGAGTGAATCAGGAAGGCTAACCTTCATCCCTTCTTTTCAGAGTGGCTTTGTGAGTTTCTAATGAAGGAAAGCAGCACTGGGCAAGAAATAAAAGCTATTCAATCAGAAACTACCACAATTATCTGTGTGCACAAGTGATAGGAACTTACATACTTACAACTCTGGAAATAGAACAGAATTTTATCGAGACTAATTTTAAATGTGAATAAAGTTGGACAAAACAAAGTCCACATAAAATAGTCTGCATTTCTAACTACTATCCAAGAATGAGTACAAAGTGAAAACAAAATAATTCTACTAATAAGAGAATGAAAAGTCAAAAATAGGTTTTTTTTGCACCACACCACGAAAATACAGTTTTGTTATGTGTGTGTGGCATGCATTTTATACATGTTTATGGTGAGTGCAGAATACATGCATATTAGTATGGATATTCATGCCTTTCTGTGCATGCTTGCTGGGACCAGAGGAGAACATTGCCTACCACATTCCTTTGGAACATGGTCATGCATTGAACTGGAAGTGTAACACCAGCTAGACTAGCAGTCAGGGTCCCTTCTTCTGCAATACTAAGGTTACAGAACCATGCAGCCATACACATCATTATATATGGGTGATGGGATTTCAAATTCAGGTTTTCATACTTTGCAGTGTTAATGTTCTTATCTACTGATTCACCTCTCCAGCCTACAAAAAGATTAAACTACTTAAGAAAAGGAAAAATGTATGCACTGAAAGGTATAAAACCTTTATGAGAGAAACCAAAAGCAACATAAAAAAAGGAAAAGCATGTTATCTTATGTATTGGAAGACCATGCTTTAGAATATGGTTTAATTACATAAAATGTGGATTATTTTCAAAGCAATACATAAATTAATACAGTCTGTGTACTGGCTAAGTTTGTGTCAACTTGACACAGCTGGGTTATCACAGAGAAAGGAGCTTCAGTTGGGGAAATGCCTCCATGAGATCTAGCTGTGAGGCATTTTCTCAATTAGTGATCAAGGGCCCCTTGTGGGTGGGACCATCTCTGGGCTGGCAGTCTTGGGTTCTATAAGAGAGCAGGCTGAGCAAGCCAGGAGAAGNAGTACTGCACTAATGTTTGCATATCATACCCACAGGGAAGTAAATATAAAGTAAAATTAATTATAAAACAATAAAGGAATAATCAAACAAAACACAGGAAGACATTTTGTACATTAAGAGATTTAAAATGTTAATATGAAGACATCATCCAGGGAACTGGAACAAGGATTTAGCAGTAAATACCACTGGTAGTTCTTCCAAAGTATCCAGGTTCAATTCTCAGCACACACATGGCTGGATAAAGTCAACTTTTCAAGATGAAAACAATTTGGAGATGGGTTATGGTGATAGTTATTAAACAATGTAATTCCACTTACTATCACAGATTTACATTTGTGTTCTACCACAAACAGTGGGGGATACTGAGAAGCGAGGTTCAAATGGGAGGGAGAATAAAAGAGATAAATAGGGGTGAAATTTTCCCAAATTCATGAAACAGTCAAAATGAATTGGCCTGAAATACACAAAATTCTTTTAACTGAACATGCATGTGATTCTTGATCAAATGTAAGAAAGAGAGCCTTAATAGAATGACCCCAGTCTCCTGCTCTTATTTGGTCCCATACAGTGGCTCAACCCATGACCTTGAGAGGTGACTTTGTTCCAGTCTAGCAGGGACTGACTTGATTCTTCTCCAGGTGTTCTTACACTCTAGTCGCTTGAGATACTGAGAAACTCATAGCTGAGCCTGACAGGTCAGGCTGCATTAGAGCTTGTCTTGTTCAGAACTTACTTATTATCCACAATGCAACAAATGTTAGTACTATAAATGTTGTGCTTTATAAAAATATAAGGAGAGAAAGAACATGTTTGATGGATGTGAAGTCAGGTGTGCGGAAAAGTGTGCCTCTGTGGGCCCATGCTGAGGCATCTTTTCCCCCTGAGAGACCAGCCACACAAGGCATTATAATATAGAATGGAGTTTATTTAGGGCATGAGGAGGGGAGGTAAGAGGGTAGTAGAGACAGAGAAAGATGCACAGAGATAGAGTAGAGAGGTCAGCAATGGCACATAGAGCAAGAGAGGGAAGCAATAAAAGGACTGAGAAGGAGCAAAGAGGAGAGAGAGAGAGAGAGAGAGAGAAAGAGAGAGAGAGAGAGAGAGAGAGAGAGAGAGAGAGAGAGAGGAGGTAAGCAGTCCTTTGTACCCTTTTAAAGAGAGTCAGGTAACTGTGGGGAGCTTAGACAAAATGTTAACAATAAAAATGGGCAGGAGCTGTCCTCTTCTATTACTCCTATGTTACCAAGGAAAACCAAATGAGATACATGTTAGAAGGATCTGAGTCCCCTAGAGTCCATTTCAAATCCTTTTTTTTTTCATTAGACATTTTCTTTATTTACATTAAAATGTTATCCCCTTTCTTGGTCTCCTATGAAAATACCCTCCCCCTTTCCCCTCTCCCCTCCCCCTGCTCACCAACCCACCCAGTCCTGCTTCCTGGCCCTGGCATTCCCCATTTCTAACTTCTATTGAATCTTTCTCCTCTAAGAATAACATATCTACCTTTATTTTAATAGTATGATACCAGTAAGGTTCAATTATGTGGGTTTGTTTTTTTTCAGTAGGTAAAGTATAATTCAGTCAATAAGGACTTGGTGTGCAAGCCTGGGGTTTTAAGTTCAAATCCCCTACATTCAAACAAAGGCCAGAAACACATTTGTAATCCTAGTTTGGGAAAGGAGAGACAGGATGTCCAAAGAGGTTCTCTGCCAGCCAATGAAGATCAGTATTGTGATAATAAAATAAAATAAACACAAATTAATAGGTAGATGTCTTCTTCTGGTATTGACAAACGCCACACACTCCCAAACAAAAGTGTCCCATCCTTATTTTCTTCCAGATTAGCTTGTCATGTGACTCTTTCTTCTTGTAATTCCTAAGTCCATGGAAAGCATTTAGCAATTAGTTAATTGAGATCAAGGCATCCAGTGCACTAGCTTGCTACTTCTTTGTTCTGTCAGAACAGGTGGCATAGAACAAAGCCCTTTTGCATAGTTCTGACATCATACTGAGTCTGCAGAGACAGTTTTCTCCTATTTTATCACAGCTTCCAGCTGTGTCCCAGGGAGAACATGAGGAAGTAAGCATACAGGATAAGCAAGGCAGGGCATGCAGCTTGAACCTTTTCTCTACCTAATGATTTGGATAGCAAATACCATATTTTAGAAGATACGCAGGGGGAGGTGTTGTCTTTGCGATGCAGAAACATAATGTTCAGGAGAATGTGCACCATATCATGTTTTCTAAAGCAGGAGGAGAGGAAAGAGACAGAAATAAAATGCCTAAAAGTAACATCTGCTTTCTCTGTTTCTTTAACCTCCTTTCAACCCAGAAAAGTAAAAAGACAGCAACAGTTTAACTGGGCTGATCTGTCGGGTGCAGGACTGTGGCTCTTGCATAGAAGTGAGCAAGTCGCCGTCTGTGCAGACAGGTGGCTAGAATTAAGTAGGATACAGAAGATTGGAGAAACAGAAAGCAAAATTAGGAAAAATCAGCACATGTTTAGCAAAAGGGAAGATGAAACTTGAGGTGAGTATGGAAGCAGCTCTCAGCATGCGTCACAGTCCACTGAACTAGCTGTCAGAAACATGTTCAACCCCAGCGAGAGAAAGCACCATTTCTCTTGTGTCCACATGATGGACTACTAAAAGTCACCCAAGGCCACTTTGTTAGATTGTATCATAACGATGAATAATTCACTTATTTATGCCTTGTGAACTAACAGTGCTTTTTTTTTTAAAGCTTCATAAAGTGTTGTATTAAAAAGCTAAAAGCAGGTTAGTGTGATGGTTCTGTGGGCAAAGGAGTCCATGTTAAAGCTGATTAACTGAACTCTATCATTGGAATCCACATTCTGAAAGGAGGGAACAAATTCCCAAACATCGTCTTCTGAATGCCACATGCATACGTTGGTTTGCCCAAGCACATACACACATACAGACACATGGAAGCTGGTAGACAATGGAAAGAAGGAAGGTTATAAGAAATTTGTCAACACTAGAAGGTAATCTTTAAGACAGCTCATTTGGCTGTATCTGCTGTATATGATTGAGGATCTTTCAGATCTGCAGAACCCATATACACAAAGCTCGGTGTGGTGACGCAAATCTCCAATTTCAGAATTGGGGAGGAGGATGCAGATGGATCCTTGGAGCTTTCTGATGAGTTCTTTAGTTCTTTTTTTTTTTTTTTTTGGTTTTGGTTTTTCGAAACAGGGTTTCTCTGTTTATCCCTGGCTGTCCTGAAACTCACTTTGTAGACAAGGCTGGCCTCGAACTCAGAAATCCGCCTGCCTCTGCCTCCCGAGTGCTGGGATTAAAGGCGACAGACTCAAAAAATGGTGGCCAACAACAACAATAAAATGATCCTTGAGGTTTACCTTTGGTATCCACATCCACATGCATGTGTTGCATGTACCTTCAATACATACTTGAAGCTCTGTAGAAAGGCCACAGGGGCATGGGTAGAAGGAAACAACTCTAGCATCACTGAATTGCCAGTATTACAAAGGCTAATTGATTTGGGATTCTAACCCAAGAGTTTTAACTCCTGTTCCTGCAATAGGAACTAAAGGGGCTAAAGAATCTCCAGAAAGTTTCCTGATTGGGTCAAATACCGTGAATATTGGTTTGGTAAGTCTCGGTTAAGTCATAAAGGCCCAGTTTTCTCATCCCAGAACCACATACTGGGTAGTTATTCAAAGCCATATTATGCAGGTTCGGTGTCCATTGTAATAACCTTTGATCCTTAAGATATTTGGAGCTTGTACTTTTTTTCAGTTTTCAAATGAGAAAAAAAAATGCAGCCCCCAAATTAACTGTTGACATTTAGAAGGTTCATAGGTCAACTTGAATCATGAAGAACCACACTGCTTCTTTCACTATTATATGTTTACATAAGGATATACCGTAACACAATTTGTACTGTTTAGAGAGAACGCACAACTCATAGACGCGGTGAACTATGAACTTGCCTGTAGCCTTTGATAAGAAAAATTTAATTCATCATGATCAAATGTGGGCTGATGCCAAAAGTTTAAGAGAAAACAATGGTATCTTGCTTACACTGCCTGTTTGGGCTGGCTAGGAGGCTCAGTGTATAAAGGTGTTTGCTGCCAAGACTGACTCACAGACCCTCATAGCAAGAAAGAACTGATTCCCTCAAATTTTCCCTTGTCTTGTACACTTACAGTACCAGTGCACTATGTTTCTCCTCTCCAAATATAATAATAAATAATATAATAAATATATCACATATAAAAAATAAATAAGATTTGTGAAAATTTAATACTCTAAAAATATATACTTTTGCATTCTCACAAGAAGTGATGGATTGTAAATAGAAGACTTAAAGGTTATCCTTATTAGCATAACTCTCCAATAAACTATGTTGGTCATTGTCGAGTTTGGTAAGTCTATCCCAATGAAAGACTGGAAGAATCACAGGAGATCCATTGTCCTCCCAATGCCTACAAATCTGTCTTCTTGATCTACTCAGACTGATCTGCTGCTAGCTCACATCTCTCCCCTTCAGTAGAATGAGTTCCTGACTACACACCCTGGCAAAAGCATGTATTTCTCCAGGCATGCATCTCCTGTCTGTACACAAAGTCCTGAGATTTCATGCAAAAGCCTTTTCTCCAAGAGATACACGACTTGAGTAAATGACAGGTGGCGGGACCCCAGTTGCACTTTCATTTCTAACGCTGATAGGGTCTTCTATAGTCTTGTCTTCCATGGGAGGTTTTGACCTAGAGAATCACATACTTATCAGTCAGTTATACTAAAGTTTCCCATGTGAGAGAATGGTAACTTATGGTGTGTAGAAGAACTGCTTTAGTTACAATCAACAAACCATTTAGAAACAATAACACTGTACCACATGCTGTAGATAGACTGTCTAGTTCCTACTCCAACTTTGTTTGGAAATTTTTCATCCAGAGAATAATTTTTCAGCAATTGGCACACATTGACCACCTATTCAGTCCTTGGCCAGAATGGATGTCATGTAACTGTTGTTATACTTGTTACCTTGGTTTCTATTAAATGATGGATTGTCTGTCACCTTTGGAATTATGAACCAAATAATCCATTTCCTTTTCTATTATTTTGTGACATAAGGATTTTTTTTTTTCCCTCTTTATTAGATATTTTCTTCATTTACATTTCACATGTTATCCAGAAATTTTCCCTTACCCTCCCGCATCCCCGCCCTGCTCCCCTACCCACCCCCTCCCTCGTAATGGCCCTGGCGTTCCCCTTGACATAAGGATTTTTAACAGTAACAGAAACAAAACGAGACCACAGCAGCTCAGGAGGATACCCAGCATTAGTGAACTCAAGTTTCCATACACATGCCTAACGGTGTCCACCCACTCACAAATGTACAAGCATGGGACACATGCATATATCCCCCCTGTCCAAATCAGATAGCTTAGAAGTGAAAAATTAATAAAAGCTACAGTGTCTCCAGGTTCGGGAGACATCTTCTAATCAAGCAAAAGGCTGAGTACTGACAAAATGATTTTTGTTAGATGGTACTATGGATTCATTTTGGCATCATCCTCAAGCCATACACACCTACATTTTACTGATCTATACTACAGTTGTTTTGGGGGTATGACTTTCCATCTCAGAACATCTGGTACTTACAAAAGACTCAAATAATTTCCCCTTACTTCGTATCTAGAAATAGAACACAAGGATAACTGACTTAGCCATGCCTTCTAGCAGACCAATTTCCTTTTCAAAGCAGAACCTTTCCTCATAACTGCTTGTACTCAGTTATATTACATCCCAGACAGAAGAAAGAACAAAACTAAACCTACCAAGGGACTGTGGTTTTTGGTTTATTTGTTTTCTTCTTTTAATCAACTGAACTGTGATAGCATTCAAAAATTAAAGCAGTAAAAGAAAGCTTAAGAAATAATTCTTGTTCCCAAAGAAAAAATATATTACCACCAGAAATTACTGACTCAGTTATTCAAACTTAGTTACATCTAGCTATACCTTCATTATTATTATTGTGATGTTGAATAGATGTGTTCATGGGGGACATATGGACATGTTTGTGTGCATGAGTAACATGCACGCACATACATGCATCTGCACTGAGGCCAGAGAAAAGCCTCATCTGTTCCACTCTGTCATTCTTCAACTCACTGCTTGGAGGCATGGTCTCTCATGAAACCTGAAGTGTTTTCAAGCTAAACTTGTGCAGCCAGCAACCCTAGGCAGTCATCCTGTTCCTGCTTCCCTGGAGTTAAAGACATGGATGGATCTCAGGTCCAAACCCCTGTCCTCCTGCCTGTGCAACAAGTGCACCTAACCATTGATCCATATTTCACTCTACTCCCTATTTATCATTTCCCAATATTGGTAACTTTCTTATAACTTTTTTTTCCAGAAAATATTTCTGCTCTTCATCTTATGGTCCAATTATCTTTGAGAATTTAAATTTTAATCATTCTTGTTGTCACTTCTTTCCAAGTTTTTTGTTTTTAATCAATGCAGCATTTCCTCCAATTTATTCAACTAAATCAATTTTCTGTTCAATTACGTCTTACCTTATGATTTAATTACATACTTGTTGGGGTGCAGTGATCAATTTTGCTGTTTAGAGATTTAATTGAAATACTCAGAAATTGATAAATGAATGCCATTATGCATTTGAAGAGTCACAGCATCTGTTGTTGAAAAGTGTGAATTAATTTGTCAGACAACAGAGTCTTTACAGCTACTTTATATACTTATGCTCACAACTTTAGAGGCAGTATTTTCTTCTTTGCCTTTCATGGATCACCATGTTTTCCTCTTCTATATTCAATTATATGTTTCAATGTATCTTTCTTTAAGTAGTATTCTGGTCCATGTGGTTTGGTAGTGTCAGAGATGAGAAATAGCCAATGGAAAGTTGTATGGACAAGTGTTTATGCCTGTCAGTTTATGGGCTTGTGACTGTGGAAGCCAGAGTTTGATGGCAGGTGTTGTCTTCAATAGTTTGGGAGACTAAACCTCTCTCTGGATTTGCAGCTGTCTGATTTTACTAGCTTACCTGACCAGTCAGCTTTAGGGATCCTCTTGTCTGAGCCTCTATAGCATTGAGTTACTGATGCAAGGTACAACTAGGTATGTGGTTTCTGAGAATCAAATTGATGTCCTCGTGATCATGGGGTGGGCAGTTTCTTAGCTAAGCCATCTTCCAAGGTCACTATTTCTGTCTATTCTTTAAACTGTGCTCATATGAGTACATAGTGTTACGCTTTCAAAACATACATGGGAGAATTGTAAGGACAGTCATATGCCTAATCTCTATTTTAATCTTTTTTTTTGGGTCATTGTGTGAATCAACATGGGTTTTTCACATTCTAAACACATGCTTTTATTCCCTTGAAATTATGCATTTGAGGCTGTTCCTCAAGCCCCCAAATGCATAATTTCAAGGGAATAAATTATTGTATGACATTTAAAGTCCTTTTAAAGGAAACACATTAAAACTTTTATTTTGCTTTGATATATTTGAATTGTACAGTTTTTGCTGCAGTGATTATATATTTCTTTAATAAAAGTAGTATCCTAGATCCCATATCCCTTTTTCTTTTTCATTTCCGGTATGTTAATACTATAAATGTTCAGACTGTGCTTAAAGTGTGCTTAAGGGACTAAAGAGGTAGAATAGCAGGCAAGAGCAAGCGCTAGGCTTACATAAAGGTGTGAACCTGAATCCCTAGCATGAAAAAAGTTGGACCCGGCTACATGTGTTTATAACCCCAGAGCTGTGGAGTGAGATGGAATTGGGAGTGTCACTGGGGCTTACTGGCTTCCAATGTCATGGGTTCAAGTGAAGCACTCTGTATCAAAGGACTGAAATGGAAAATGACAGAGCAGGGCACCTGCTGTTCTCCTATTGGCCTCTAATCATGCATCTTACTATGTTCATTTGGTAGACCAGTTGATTATACTGCATCATGGTGGAAGGCTGCTCATTTTGAACAGTAAACATTGTCACTAGGATGGTACAGGGTCTTTTAACAAGGAATAAGCTTCAAAGGATTCAGAGCTGATATCAAAACAGCTGAGCTAGAGGCAGTTCCAGCTCTACCAATAGACATTTAAACAATAGAGTATAGAATTTTTAATGAAAACCCAGGCTCAGATTATGATTAAATTTGTAGAATTCATTGTGTCTCTAATTTCTAAGTTCAACAAAGCACTACCTAATTTATGATTAAGGAAATCCCACCGTGAAATTTGAAGTAATTTAATTAGTGATGTCAAAATTAAAAGATTTGAGAGGAAGGGGATGGTTAGGATTGAGGGCTGATTGCTTTTCAGTGAACAATTGGAAACCATGGGTCTGAACTTTCCTTCTACTTACAAAGGGACAAGAGACCCTGACAGAAAATACATGTGTGCATAAATGAGGTTTATGAAGTGAAGACTCTTTCTTGCCATTTTAAACAGGATGTCAACAATAATAGGGACCACAGCCCTAAACTGTGGCCATTAGCAGCCTAAAGAATTCACTTCAATGTGACAGATACAGCTTAATGGTTGGCAAGACTTTACTACTATTTTTTAGAAGCCCTGGATTTAGTTCATAACACTCATACTGTAACTCACAAAATGTTCTAACTCCAGTCTGCAAATCTCTTCTGAACTCCACAAACACATGGTATGCACATGGTATGAACATGATATACATACAGATATGTAGGCAAATGGTCCAATGTATAAAATAAATAAATCTCAAAGTATTTTTCAAAAGAATTATTTTCTGCAACATCTACTTAGATGAAATAAAGAATTAGGGTTGTTTTTATTTTTCTTTCCTCTTTTCACCTTCTCTCTCTCTCTCTCTCTCTCTCTCTCTCTCTCTCTCTCTCTCTCTCTCTCTCTCCCAGTGTGTCTGTGTGTATGTGTGTGTGTGTGTGTGTGTGTGTGTGTGTATGTATGTGCAATTATAGTCAATGCCTGTAAAGATCAGTGGACAACTTGTGTTAGTTGGTTCTCTCCGTGTATCCTGAGGGTTCCAGAGATTAAATTCAGGTCATTAGGCTTAGCTGTAAGCACTTTTACCCATTGAGATATCTTGTTGGTCAAGAAAACTATCATTTTGTATAAGACACATGGTCACCTGGCTATTCTCCTATGCAAGTGGAAAAAGGGAGCCAATTTGTTTACTCTTTTTAAATGAAAAAAAGAAAAAGCACTGCACAATTGCGGAAAAAAACTAGAGAGATGGGAGAGGTGGTTTGTACATTTGGCCAAGCTTTTTCTTACATATTTATTTTTCCTCTTATTTTTAGATTGGATGTGAGCTTAAAATAATTGTTTTATACAAGTCATGGTGGTTCTGACTTACAGGTCTTTATAAACAAAACCACAGTCAAATCTGCATATGTGTAAACATGTGTCTACATGTGTAGTTATGTACATGTGGATATGTGGGTATCTGTCTTCTTGTGTATGGAAGCCAAAGTCAATGCTAGGTGTCTACCATAATTACTCTTTTTCCTAATGACTTTCAGACAGTAACTCTCCCAGAACTTGGAGTGTACCAATCTGTTATGGTGCTGATCTGCAAGCTCCAGAGTGTAGCTTCTTTATATTTCTCCAGAGCAGAGATGACAGGCATACACAGTCATACCCATGTTTGTGCATGTATTAAGGAGACCAAAATTCAGGTTTTCATGCTTGTTGCTCAAGCCCTTTGGCATTAGGATCTTCTCCATGGTCCCACAAGCAACTTTGATGTTGTGAGAAATGTGGACCATGACTCCATAATTATATCTGAGACTCAGAGTAGGGGGAGCAAGCCAGTTACTTTAACAACCTGAAAAAGCCAAGCCTGAGAAGGACACTATTTGATGCAGAGAATAATATGGATAAACTGTACAGTGAGCAAGACACTCCCCACTTTGCCATCTGCTGAGTAATTGACTGCTTCAGTCTTCCACATCAACTATGTCTTACATTTACCACTCCTCTGTCCTTTTTATCAACAGAACTTGTGCATGGGTTTGGCTCTCAGCTAATAGCTGGACTTTAACCTTGGCTAGTCTGTAGGTCACAAGGCAAGCTTGGTTCCCAGTAATGTTCTACTCTAAATTTCTAGTTTAGTTGGTGGGGGAAGCTTGACTGAGTGGAGATGGTAGCAACAGGGCCCGTTTTCTTTTCATCTGTAATTAGACCTGAGCTGACTTTCTGGGAAACCTTGCTATTCATGTAAGAGTCTACCATGACTGGAAAGCTCCCTGAGCTTGGTGCAAAATGGAGAACTCCCTTTCTCAGCTTTTTTTCTTCTTCTCCGCATGATCTTATCTGGAGAGTATTTCTAAGCACAGGTACCTGACCTTTTCTGCAGGATGACCCAATACAGAGCTTCCAACCAATGCTGCATGAGTCAGCATATAAGTCTAGCTCATCCCTTCCCTCTATGTGATAATTAATTACTGAGTTATGAACAATCATTTTTTACCACCTGTAAACCCAAGAAATCTCTTGGCAGGTTCTTGGAATTCCTTTTCATGTAAATAAAGCATGAGCACCCTAGTCAATAATGTATATGCACCATGTAAATCCCTCTCTGCTCCCCAAGATCTAAATAATCCTTGTTCACCCTTAATAAGGAACTAGAGAAAGTACCCAAGGAGCTAACGGGGTCTGCAAACCTATAGGAGGAACAACAATATGAACTGACCAGTAACCCCCAGAGCTGTGTCTCTAATTGCATATGCAGCAGAGGATGGCCTAGTCAGCCATCAATGGGAGGAGAGGCCCTTGGTCTTGTGAAGATCATATTCCCAACTATAGGGGAATGCCAGGGCCAGGAAGCAGGAGTGGGTGGGTTGGGTAGCAGGGGCTTTGAGGATAGCATTTGAAACGTAAAGGAAGAAAATATCTAATAACAATAGAGAACAAAAGGATGATTTATTCTGTCTCAATGAAGCTGATCCTGGAAGACAATCAATCCACAGGTCTTCAGGCCATCATCCCTGAGGTAGAAGGGAAGTCAAACTGACTCAAGATCATTTTATTTTGACAAAAAGGCATTAGATTTTGTTTCTTACAATGTTGATCTGACCTAAGATGCTTAGCTAAGACAGAGGAAGACTCTGCTGTAGTCTTCCTTCTTGCTTGAACATTACAAGAGATTGTGCACTTAGGCAGAGCCCTTTGCGCTTATGAGTTTGATGCTAAGACAGCTTTGATACAGGTGTTGCAAAAAAAAAAAAATAGAAATAAGCTGTGCTTAAGTTACTGCTCTTGTTTAAACAAACAGCTTTCCAGGGTGAGGAGAATACATTTGGAATTCTAGAGGAGTCAATTTTCTTTTTCTGTTTTTGTTGTTTTGGTTTGGTTTGGTTTGGTTTGGTTTTGGTTTTATTTCAGCAAGTAATCAGAAACATGAAATGACTGTGTAAAAACTGCTGCTATTCACAAATGAGTCCCAAACCAGGTAGACATCACCAGTTGAACAGTTGCTAACAGGCCCATTACTTATACAGCACAAGTTCTTTACCACGAGAAGGGTCATTCATATGGTTGACACTTCTGCATGAATTAGTACTCTCTACTTATAGTTTAGACATCACAAAAAAGATATTTCTTTCAGCAACCTTTTAGTAAAATATATTTGTGTTCCTGGCATTATCTTTTTTAAAATAGGGATTTGAATTTAAAATGTAAATATATATGTAATTCCCTCTTGCCCCGTCACCACTATAGCATTTAGACTGTTCAGATATATTTCAAGTACAGCTCAACTACTCCTTGGTGGTGTTGGATGCTCTCCTGATCAGCCTAGGGTCATCTGAGAGGAGAAGCTTTAATTTAGGAATTGAAGGCTGGTCTATGAGTATGTTTGTGAGTGATTTCTTGAAATTAATTGATACTACCATCCATAGTAGAATGGGCTAAATAACAATGAAGATAGCCTCCTCCAGACATTTTCACAAGTCAATCTGATCTAGACATTTCCTCAATTAAGAATCCTTTCTCAGGTGTCTCTACGTTCTGTCAACTTGACAGTTCAAGTTATCTAAGACAGTGGGTTTGTAGCTAAATAGAAAATTTCACTGTAGGCCATAAAGGTGCTGACTGATGATATCCTTATCTCTTATGTTAGTGATGTGCTTAAGCTTACACATTCCAAAGCTATTTTGTTATTGCTGTTTTCTTTGGAATCTTTCTCTGATAGTGGAAAACATAGGTTTTTCCTAACTTAGGTTAGACATAGAGATGAACAATGAGTGGATATTAAGGAGACTAAAGATAGTGCAAGATAGGGTGCCTCAGGATCTACAACATGCCAATTCTACATGATCTCAAAGTTCCAATCAGACTTGAAATTTTTTCCACCCTGAGAACTACAATGGAAAAATAATTAATTCTTAGAAAGCAGGAATACGATGGTTGATGAGGTTCTCTGTTAATTGATTCCCCACGAAAGCACCACGTTGAAGTTGCTAATGTACAATCAAATGTGATAAAACATTAAAACAAAAGGTCAAAACATCTACTCTTGGTATATCAAAAAGAAACAAGATATTGAAGAAAACAAGAAGAAACGAGTTGGCTACAGCATCAATTCCCCAACCTCAAGCAGCCAGGCTTGGAGAGAGATATCTGCCTTTTGGTTGGAGAAGGAAGAAATAATTTAGTTCAACTCTTACACTTGTAACCCAGTACAGTGTAAGCTGAGCACCTAAAATTATGAGGCCAATTTCCACCCACTTCCTCCCCAGCAAGGCCTCATGTCCTAAAGATTCTGCAGACTTTTCAAACAAAAGCTACTAACTGGAGACAATGTGCTTAAGCACACTAGTCTGTACAGGGAATTTCATTCTGATCACAACATATGCATATGAAATTTGGAGGCATGGATGTAGCTGAAGTCGCCACAAGTTCAAAGCATTTGTGCTCAATCTACTGAACTTTATATACAGTTGTTTGTAAATCTCCTCCAGAATCAATCAGCATGGTGTCAGTAAAATGATCATTCAGAGAAGAGTAGGTAGGAAAAAAATGAAGGCAAGAGCAGAGCTTTGAAGTTATCCTCTGGGAAGATGAGACTTGTTTAATGAAAGAATACTGGAGCAGGGCAAAGGCTCAAAAGCAAGAGACAAGTGCCTGAAATCTTTCTGCTCATCTTTGTCTCACTCTGGAAAGTCGAGGTAGGGACAACTGAAGATGAAGAAGTACAGGTTGGAACTGGTAATTATAACTCAACAGAGATGCTGGCAGTTTCCAATTTCAGTAGAAACAGAAACTGGAAACATCAGCAGGTCTGAAAACTATCTTGGGCAATGGACACAGTGGTGTAGAAATCTGCTACATAAAGAAGTTTGTGTGGGCTAATATTGAGCAACTGAAAAAGCCTGAGTTACAGGAAACTTAGAATAATAGACTTATTATACTTTCCAATTAAGGGAAATATATTCATTATGAAAGTATGACTAGTTGTAGAAATCAACTATATTTAAGAACCAGAGTAGAAAGCATTGATTTAGCAGAGGGGAAAACAATATATATTTCTTTCAAAACAAACATGCAAGACTTCCACTTCTAAAAAGTTTGCAAGAAAAGAAGATTGTGGAATTAATGAAATTTGAAGTAGATAAAAAGATGAAGCTGTTTCTTGTGAATTGGAGTGTGGGGGAGGGGCCTTCTGAAATAGTGAGAAAATGTGGCACTGCTGTTAGGAGTGTTTTTCACCAGTTGGATGGGCTCCCTGTTGTGTTCTAATCATGAATGGCTCTGGATTCCTGATTGATCCTTGAGTTGCATAATTAAGGAATGAAATCTTAACTCAATATTTAATAAATCATTTGTGAAATAGTTTGACTTTGAATAGTTAAAACATTCTATTATGACATTCTATAATTTTTAGTTTTGATTTCCCAGTATATTGGTTCTGTATTTTGTCTAACAATATAAAGATACAGAAAACGTTTTTATAGATAGAAAAATACATTATTTTAACCTAAGATCATGTTTGAATTCAATGCTTCAATAAACCTTGCAATTTCCATTCATGCTCTTACAACTTTTTTCAGTTTTTAAAGAATTGTTTATACAGAGTTAATATTATAATTCAATATTAAGCAAGCAAATTCTCTTGCCCAAACTAAATGCAAACTTGTAGCTTTAGTAGCTGATAAAGTAAGCATCAACTAATGAGGTGATTTTATGCTAATCCAGATAAAGTTTGGATTTTTTTCAGATGTCAGCTTCTCATAAAACCACCATGGTAACACATTATTGGATTGGGATTTATTGCCTGATACTGTCTGTGAGAACATTTTAAAAATTGAAAGCATCTGGAAGCAGGTGATAGATATTCTATATTAATTATTTTCTACATTGCTCTGACCAAATATTTGTCAAAAACAACCTAAGGAAGAAAGTGGTTTATTTTGGTTCACAGATAAAGGGTACAGGTCCATCATGCTTGTAGGAAGATATGATGGCAAGGGTGTAAGTGAACTGTTCCTGTTGAGTCCACAGTCATGAAACATGGAGAGATGAATGCTCAGATTAAATAGTTTCTCTTTTTTTTATTCAGTCCAGCCCATGCAAAACCTAATAGATATGTCCTAATAGATATGTCCTAATAGATATGTCCTAATAGATATGTCCTAATAGATATGTCCTAATAGATATGTCCTAATAGATATGTCCTAATAGATATGGCCAGAGATTTGTCTTTAAGGTTATTCTAGTTTGATTCAAGTTTATGATTCATTTAAATCATGACAATTACATTCATGTCTATTTGACATTCACACATATATTTTTAAGCTAGTATATTGTATATTTTGTCTTCATAGATACATACCCAATACCATAATGCAAAATGCATTAAAAATTGCCATCGACTTTAATAGTCCAACATTGTATAAATTTCAAAGTAGAATTCTCTTCTGAGACTTAAGATAATCTCTTAACCCTGAGCTATAAAATCAAGAGTTAGAGAGGTTTGGTATGCAACAGCACAGAATAAATATACTTATTCCGTAAGGATATAATGAAGACAGAGCAAGGAACAATTAGACAAAGGCAAGAACCAAACCCAGCAGAGCAAACTCCAAATCTTCCAGACTCCTGATAGAGTCTTCTGAGCAGCACAGGGCATAGGTAACCTCCTTAATATGGCTCTTCTGCCTTCATCATTCACGGCATCTCTCTGGGGCAAGCTCCCAACTTTCCTCCATTATCATGGTACTGCAGCCATCCTGGTGTCTACATTTCAATTTAGGACTTTTCTTTGTAACTTCGTAAGGTGCCCTGCCCATCAGTGCCTCATTTCAGAGAATCTCAGTTTATAATCCATGACTGATTTCAGCAGACTTTTGGAAGTTCTATGTGTTTCTCCATGATCCCCTCAATCTTACATCTGTCATGTCTGTAAGGCATTGAAGGAGATGCTGCTGTATTCTGTTGGCATGGTGACATGTAGCCTAGGCTCCATTAGACCAAGTGGATTTCTGTCTGCTCAGGTGGTTATTTTGGAGCAGAAGGCGTTTCAGTTCCACTTTTTTCAAATGTCTTTGTTTTCATCTAAGTTAGAGTTTTTAACTGATAGAATCTTACTCTCAGGATACATTTTCTATTGTCTATGACTTTGAATTTTCTCGGAATTCTTCTGTAGTCAAAGTTTACTTTAAAAAAAATTCTCTTTGTTCTATTCCACTATAGATATGAATAAAATGCAGTGAGCTGTAGTCTAACACCACCTGACTATGATAATGTCTTAATATTTTTGTTGCCAAACAATTGGTGCATTTCTTTGAAATTCAGAATCACACAATTTCTCAGAGAGTGGGAAGAATTTAACCTTTGAAAACTTATAGAACCATTCTGGAAGTCAGTCTGGCGGTTCCTCAGAAAATTGGACATAGTACTACAGGAGGATCCAGCAATACCTTTCCTGTGCATATACCCATAAGATGTTCCAACTGGTAAAAATTTGAATTTTTTTGAGGCAAATTTCATGCAGATTTACAACTAAGTCATGTCTTAGGCCTGCTTGGATGATATATATATATATATATATATATATATATATATATATATATATGCACATCAAGATCAAAATTATATGAATTGTCTCCTATTATTTTTACATGCAGCTACAGTGCCCTGATTAAATAATATTTCCTTCTTTTCAGCTCCCTGAATTCTAAGAGCCAATTATCTGAAACACATATTTAACTCAATCAGTTCTCTAAGAGGGAAATATTTGATGGGAAAGCCTCACTGTCTATCTCTACAATCCTCAGGGCTTACATATGCAGTCTCCAACACTGATAAACAACTATGGCTGTCATTGAGGCCCAACCCTTCTTTCCTTCCTTCCTTCTTTCTTCAATCCCTTCCTTGATTGTCTCCTATTATTGAAGAGATACAAATTACTTGGCTACATTTACGTGAACAATCTAAGACTCAATATACTGGTATATATTTCTCTTTTAAAAATATTATATTATTATAACTTGTGGTATTTTACATTGGTATATGTTTGTGCCCTATACATTTGCAGTGCCATGGAAACCAGATCCTTTGGCATTAAAGTTCTAGGTTATTGTGTATCATGTGATTGTGGGAATTGAACCCGAGCCCTGTCAAACAGAAGGGAGTACTTTTAAATGATAGTCATCTCTCCAGCTCCTGCTGTGTTGTTCTTTTTGTTACTCAAATTGTAGGATGAAAAAAAGAAACAAATGAAAGAAAGAAAGAAAGAAAGAAAGAAAGAAAGAAAGAAAGAAAGAAAGAAGAAGGATGGAGGGAGAAAAGGAGAGAAGGAAAGAAGGAAGGAAGGGATTGAAGAAAGAAGGAAGGAAGGAAAGAAGGGTTGGGCCTCAATGACAGCCATAGTTGTTTATCAGTGTTGGAGACTGCATATGTAAGCCCTGAGGATTGTAGAGATAGACAGTGAGGCTTTCCCATCAAATATTTCCCTCTTAGAGAACTGATTGAGTTAAATATGTGTTTCAGATAATTGGCTCTTAGAATTCAGGGAGCTGAAAAGAAGGAAATATTATTTAATCAGGGCACTGTAGCTGCATGTAAAAAGCTGTGTTTTAATGATACTTGAAGTACACCTAGTTTAATCTTCCCATGTTAAGGCACTTCACTCCTGGATGACTCACCCATATTTCATTGCCCAATATCAAATTAGTTATAAGGCACGTTATCATCACTTTGCTATAATGCTACCTATTAATCTAGCAAAAGAATTTCTGAAGGGAGCAGGTAGGTTCCTTAGTGATTGTAAGTCAAGCAGTAAGTCAGGATGAATGTGGAAAATGGAAAAGTAGATTAGAAAGATTGACTTGTAAAACAACAAATATAGACTGATATTAGAGGGTTTTTGTATTATTCCAAGAGATCTTTGTTTCATACTGAGCTAAAGATTTACACATGGATTGAAAAAGGAAGGACTCTACTCTGATGAAATATAAAGACTAGGAGGAAAAACTTCGGGGCATGTCATGAAGAGCTAATAATATTCACAATTCTCAAGTCCAATTATCCAACAAAATTGACTTTAAAATAATCAGTGCTAAGTGTAGTCCTTATCTTCTCAAGCTTATTTTTTTTCTACTTTTGTTCTAAGAGAAATAATGATTAATATTCGTACCTTGAACCCTAATAAAACATATGCTTTAGAGTTTTGTCTGTGGGAATCCATGTAGCATGAATTACATTTTCTCATTTTGTCATCAATTGGCCTAGGACTGTTCATAAGAAGTACTCTCTCAGATCTGCTTTGTCTCTGGAAACTTAGACATCATTATGCTCCACATTTTGCTGTGTGATGGCTTTCTGAGAGATGAACCACTCTGAGGGTATAGGACTATATTTATCTCTGATGTGAAATGTGTGCATGCAAGGGTATAGTAATAGCTAACAGTGCAGCAAAAGTCTGTGGAGACATGCTTATTGAAGGAAAGATACTTAGTTCTTCTTATTAATCTATGGTGGTTTGCTCATAAAAAGTCTCCAGAGGAGATTTATTAGGCAGAAAAATACTGACTGGGATGGGACTAAGTTTATTTAGTCAAGCTCATGGCCATTGAAATCAGAAAAACTGGAGATTGGATCCTTGAGTAAGACCAAACAGGAAACACAGGGAGCCTGTCTGGCTTTCTACAGTTTGAGAAAGGAAGCAGAGAGGAGACTAAATAGGAAGTACCCCAGATGCTTAGCCTTAATGTGAATATACTATTTGCACTGCAGGCCTATAATGTTGATAGGCAAAGTGAATGCCAAGACCCACTTTATTGGCAGCTGATTGCAGACGTTAAGGAAACCTGTGGGGTATTATCTTGATTGATTGTTGATGTAGAAGGGGTAAGTAAGGTACCAGACTGTAGCTGGTACCATTCCTGGACACATCACAAACCAATCTGAGGAAAGCAATTCCCTAACAGAAATCACCTCTTCTTGGCTATATTTAGTTTTGTATCAAGCTTACAAAAATTAACCAACACATATGTAAAAATTAGCCATTCTGAACCATAAGAAGTTATTTCAAGTAAAGACTTCTTTTTTTTTAATTAGATATTTTCTTTATTTACATTTCAAATGTTATCCCCTTTCCTAGTTTCCCCTCAGAAAATCCCCTATCCTCTCCTCCCTTCCCCTGCTCCCCAACCCACCCACTCCTGCTTCCTGGCCCAGGCATTCTCTTATATTGGGAAATAGAACCTTCATAGAACCAAGAGTCTCCCATTGATGAGCAACTAGGCCATCCTCAGCTACATATGTAGCTAGAGCCATGAGTCTTTCCATTGATGGTTGTGAGCATTCACTTCTGCACTGGCAGAGCCTCTCAGGAGACAGCTATATCAGTCTCCTGTCTGCCAGCTCCTGTTGGCATCTGCAATAGTGGTTGTTTATGGGATTGATCCCCAGGTGGGGCAGTTTCTGGATGGTCATGCCTTCAGTCTCTGCTCCAAACTTTGTCTCTGTAACTCCTTCCATGGGTATTTTGTTCCCCCTTCTAAGAAGGATCAAAGTGTTCACACTTTAGTCTTCCTTCTTCTTGACTTCCATATGTTTTGCAAATTGTATCTTGGATATTTTGAGCTCCTGGGCTAATATCCATTTATCAGTGAGTGCATATCATATATGTTCTTTTGTGATTGGGTTATCTCACCTTGGATGATATCCTCCAGATCCATCCATTTATCCAAGAATTTCATGAATTCATTTTTTAATAGCAGAATAGTACTACATTGTGTAAATGTACCACATTTTCTGTATCTTTTACTCTGTTGAGGGACATCTGGGATCTTTCCAGCTTCTGGCTATTATAAATAAGGCTGCTATGAACATGATGGAGCATGTGTCCTTATTACAAGTTTGGGCATCTTCTGGGTATATGTGCAGGAGTGGTATTTCTGGATCTTCCAGTAGAACCATGTCCAGTTTTCTGAGGAACCACCAAACTGATTTCCAGAGTGTTTGTACCAACTTGCAGTTCCACCAGCAATGGAGGAGTGTTCTTCTTTCTCCACATCCTTGCCAGCATCTGGCTCAGTGGTGAAGAGCACTGCCTACTTTTCCAGAGGTACTGATTTCAATTCCCAGCGACCACATGGTGGCTCACAATCATCTGTAATGAGGTCTCATGCCCTTTTCTGTCCTACAGGCATACATGCAGGCAGAGAGCTGTATACATGATAAATAAATTGAAAAAAAAAAAAAGATCATCTTCTAAAGTTGTCAAGGTGGGTTGCTTGGTATAATAACAGCTTTGGTGATTTTGGTCTGTGGTCATCCAAAACTCATAAAACACCAGAGAAGGGAACCTCTGATCCAAAAGAGAAACACTTGACATAGGGTTAGAAACGGGTCCAAGTCTGCAGGAAGGTAGTTCTCTATGGGATAATGTAGTCTTGTGAACTTACAGTAAATCAGTAGCTCATGTAGTTTAAATATTAGATTGTAGATAAAAAAGAAGAATGGTTTCCTTGGAAGCTGTAGGGTGTTCTTTCAGTCTCTTTTTTCTTTTCAAAATGGGTGGCACATTGCCTATATTTTAATTAATTTCCATTTGTTAAGCCATGAAAATGAGGGAGCTCTCTCACTAACCCTATGTTCAATGCACAATGAGGCATGTGTTAGGCAAGTTTCCTGATATTTCCAGAAGATTAATATGAGCCAAATGCAGAAATCTGCTTGGGTTATTGAAGGCTGACAACAATGTGTGCTTATAATGCATGTTTTCTTCCTTACAGATATGAAACTCTGTTGATGGACTTTTCAATTATGAATATCTTTGTTGTTGCAGATACAGTCGTGGTATATAAAACCAACAATGGACACGTCATGAAACTGAATGCAGAATCAAATGCTTCCACATTGTTATTGGACAACTCAACTTTTGTAAGTGAAGAATAATTACATGTATGATGTAACCACTGCTTATCAGCAATGCCTTTCATAGTATTTAAGTATCTGTAACTTTGCTCCAGTACCTTTACCCCATTTAATGGAGAAAACTGAGACTCAGATATCATACCATATTGAGAAATTACTCTTCTAACTGGTTCCATTGTCTCCATTAATAGGTAGTTTCAGTTTGTTCCATGGCAATGCGTAATTTCCCCAGAACATCTGTTGTAGAGGTGTCTTTTGGCTCTATGGCATATTACTGGGCTTCTCATTCCATTTAGCTTTGATCTCTATAACTTTTTTTTTTCTGTCAGTGCCACATTGGTTTGGTTAGAGCTCTGTGATAAATTGAGAGCCTGTAGCATTTTCCTTACTGTTTAAGTTTGCCAGGATATTGCTGATTGTTGTGTTCATGTAAACATTAGGTTCACTTTTTCGTCTAGGTTTTTGAAGAATTCTTTGGGATTTCTATGCTGATTGCATTGAATCTCTAGATTGGTTTCAGTAACAAATCCATTTTTTTAGTATTAATCCTGACAATCAATGATCACAGGAGATTTGTCCATCTTTAGTGTTTTTAACCCACTGTTAAAACAATTGCACCATCTGTCTTTGTCTGTCTGTCTATCTGTCTGTTTCTGCCTGTCTGTTGCCCCTTCTCTCTGACTCTGTCTCTCTATCTCTGTTGTGCATGAGTCTGTGAGTGAGTGTGTGTGTGTGTGTGTGTGTGTATGTGGTACATGTGTGTGCATGTGTGTGTTGGCCAAAGGTGGACACCAGATGTCTTCATCCTCAATTGTTTCCACTTTATATTTGAGATGAGTTCCCTTCACTGGACCTGGAGTTCACCAGGTTGCTATCCTGGCTTACCAGGAAGCCCCAGGAATCATTCTGTTTCTGTCTAGGCCTGGAATTACATTGCATTGCCACATACAGCTTTTCAGATGGATATTAGGAATATAAAATCATGTTCTCATGTTTGCCTGGCAAACACTTCACCAACTGAGCAATCTCCCATGTTAAAGTGTTTATCAGATCCAAGAATTGTCTGGCTTAGTTATTAGGGCCCTTTAAGTATAGGATTGTGTTGCTTGCAAATAGGATGCTTTTACTTCTTTCATTCTCATTAGTTCCGCTTTTATTCCTATGCTGTTTCCATTATAGTCAACTTTTTGAGTATCACATCAAGCGAGACTGCAGAAGGTAGATAGTTTTGTTTTCTTTCTGGCTTTAGAGGAAATGCTTTCAGCTTCCCAATTTGACATAGGTTTTGGGATAGTTTTATATATATATATATATATATATATATATATATATATATATTGCATTTTTGTATTGAAGGACATCCCTTTTAGTCATAATTTCTTCAGGGATGTTATCATGAAGCAATGTTGAACTTTGTCAAAGCTTTATCTACATAAGGTGATCCTGTGATTCTGTTTCTTATGTGTTGTATTTCAGCTATGCATTAGTGTTTGTTGAACTAATTTTAAAACCTTAGAATGAAAGTTACTCGGTCATGGTGTATTATTCTGGTTTTCTGTCTGTTGCTGTGAAAAAAAAAAAACAAACAAACCTACAACAATAACAAAAAAAAAGGACCTACCTAAAGCAATTTAAAGAAGGAAGAGATTTATTCTCCTTAATGTCCTTGATCACAGTCCATTAATGATGAAAGCTAAAGAAAGAACTCAAGCGAGAACTGAGGGGCAAGCCTGTTTGCTACTACATATGCCATTGACCAAGGAATTCACTTCACAGCCAAAGAAGTGAAACAAGAACAATAAAAAATGTTGCTGGCTGGAAATCAGACTTATGTTCAGCTAGCTTTCACATATATACTCTATGACTACTGGCCTATGGAGTGGTGCTGCCTAGAGTGGCCTGCCTCCCCCTCCTGCCCCCCCCCCACACACACACACATAGCAATTAACAACCATGACAGTCTTCCACAGCCTGGCCCACATGCCAGTTTGATCTAGGTAACTCCTCAATCCAGGCTTTTCCTTCTGATATTCCTAGACTCTGAAAGTTGACCTAACAGGAAATGTTTGGCTTTTGGAATGCATTTGTGAGTTATTTTGCAAGTGTTTTATTGAGAAAAATTTACCTACATTTATCTGGGAAATTGGTCTATATTTCTATGTTGCATTTTATCTGGTTTTATATAATTTTGTCTTTGTAGTATGAGTTTGGTAATGTTCTGTCTCTGTATTTTATGATACAATTTTAGAGTTAGCTCTTAAAGCTTTGTTGGAATCCTGAAATGAAATGAACATTTTTTCCTGCTTATTTATAGTTAAATCACATTGCATGCTATGAATATATTTATAATTGTTGGTGTCTGTGTTGGTTTAATCAATTTGACATATCTTCAAGTCACTGGGGAAGAGGGTACCTCAAGAGAACAATTAGCACTGCCATCTTGACCTCAGTGACATTTTATTGCTGGCTGATGAGGAAAGACCAGTGCACTGTGGGTAGCTATGTAGTGAAGGAAGCTCAGTGGTTAAGAGCACTGGTTGTTCTCCTAGAGGAGCTGGGTTTGATTTCCATCATCCACATCATAGCACCCATCTGTGTATAACTTCAGTTCCAGGGGATCTGATGCTCTTTTCTGCCCCTAATGACGTGTACTAGATATGTACTTGATTCATTTAATGGACATAGATGCACACAAATAAAACACCTATACATTATCTATCTATCTATCTATCTATCTATCTATCTATCTATCATCTATCTATCTATCATCTATCTATCTATCTATCTATCTATCTATCTATCTATCTATCTCTATAGCTGTATCTGTATCTATATCTATACATAAATATTTAGCAACTATGGAAAGGAAGCCACTAAGTAATCAATCATTAGTAAGTTTTGTGAGTGTGTGTTTGTGTGTGAGTGTGTGTTTGTGTGTGAGTGTGTGTGTGTGTGTGTGTGTGTGTGTGTGTGTAAATGATTGAGTGGCTTGGCAACCTGCCAAGAGCATAATGACCTGCGTTCCATCCTGAGTACTTATTCTTGCAGTTTGTCCTCTGACCTGTACACACAAATGAACACACAAAAACATATCCACAAAAGTAATAAAATATAATAAAATTGATTTATTAATTAAGAGAAAATAATGACATTTTTGTTTTAATGGTAATAAACCAACCCATACTTATCGAGAAATAATTGTTGTGGATGTCATACTTCATAATACTTAAGAGAGAAAAATAGGTAAGACTTATTGCCATTATGTAATTACCTAAGACTCTACAGAAATAAACCTGCTTTGAGGAGATAGTATCAACTTTCATAAAGGACTATAGAAAGCAACATAGAACAGCCTGTAGTATTCCCTCTCTAGGTGAAGGACCACTTTGTGATTCTCAGGGACATGAGAGAAGGACAAGAACCACTGAGAGATCACTTCATAGTGGAAAACAAGCCCTCCATAGGATGATAAGATAGGAAAAAGGAAGAGGGGTTTAGGCATAGTAAGAGTATGATCATGAAGTCCAAACTGAAATCAATGTGGTTTGTTTTCTGCAGTATTCCTTTAGGAAGCAAAAGATCATATGCATTTTCATTGTTTCCTTTTCCTGTAGGTAACCTTTGTAAGCAAACTGTTGTCACCCAGTCAAATCATTCAGATTAGGTATTGAGCCCCAGTACGGGAATACCTTTGTCTGTGACTAATTCCTTCCAGTCTCAGCCTACTTCAGATAAATGCTATATTTATTTTCATCAGAAATTGTTTTTGTTTCCTTTAGAATGTATTCCATGCTTTTTTTCAGTTTCCTTGACATAATAAGAAAAATAATTCATTCCATCCCATCATCCATCATTCCTATTCTTGTGTTGTTAAAGCATAATTTTCCATCTCATCTCATTAATATAGCCTCCATGTGCTAATTAATGCAATTTATCTAGGCTTATGAATTTATATTTTTAATATTTCTTTGATATCTGTTTGTAGTTTTGTTCTCTGTTACCTATAACTTTTGTTTCCTTTAGAATGTATTGCATGCTTTCCTTGCTGTGCCACCATGAAAACAAAGCCACATTTAATAAATTTTCTAATTAATATTCTTATATGACGCACAGGTCCCCTAAATTCATTACAAAACAGTGCAGTTATGCAGGTTACAAGTCTCAGAGTAAAGGTTAGGTGAAGATAAGATTGTGTTCACGCAGTTATCCAAAATTTGAGATAAAAAATGTAAATTATAAGGATATGATTTCAAAAGCAATCTATATCCTTCCCACTCTAAGGTAGTATTGTTAAGGACAATTGGGTTTTACAGTTCAAATTAGTTTAATATTTTGATTTAGCAACTCTACTAAGTCATGGTATTAAAAATAATTTATCAGAATTAAGAGGTAGTTCCTTTGCATAATTGAGAGGTATTTTACTTATAGCCATAATCAATCATGATAATAATTATAACTAAAAGTATCTTGATAAATTCATAGAAAATCATTTGAGAAACTTTATTGATAAAAATTATCAAGTATATAGCACAATACTCTAATTCTTTGAAAACATGGTCTGCCAAAAAAATGTCAATTTACATGTTTGTTAAAAGATTCATTTTATTTTTATTCTTGTGTCTGTGTGTATGCCATGAGTGTTCACTGCACATGGAAGTCAGAAGAGTGTATTTGACCCAGAACTACAGGGAAAGGTGATTGTGGGCCGCCTGATGTGGCTGCTAGGAATTAAACCCAAGTCCTCCACAAGAAAAGCATGCCTGTGTCACCACTCACATGTCCTTAGCTCCTCAATTCCTTTCTTAAAATCATTTGATGCCATTTTCTTCATTCATTTCATGCATATTTTAAATATATTAACTGGTTATTTTAAGTTGTGTAATCATAGGTTAAAGACTCTAAATAAGAATAATATTGACACAGCTGTCAAAAAATATGATTTTTATGACACTTTTTTTCCCATGAAAAAAAAAAAATGTCCTACTGTATACTTTGTGATTTGAGGTAGGTGAATGAAATTCTAAAGCTGGGGACTCATAAATAGCTTACCACTCTTTAAATGTGAGAATGGAAAAGAATTGATTTAGCTCCAAAGCTGTTACTAACAAGTCTAAGCATTTGAAATATTATTTCTAGATCCAGAACTAATTCAGATAAAAGAGGGTGCAAAGCAGTATTGCAAGCATCCTCTATGTGTCAGTTGTGATCCTCTTATTATCGATAGTGTGAGGACAAGCAGTAATCTTGAATAACAGTCGTACAGTATTCTGCCAATCCACTTTCCAAAATTAAAAAAGGGGGGAGTGTGGAACTATATATCCAAGTTTCATGTAGCTAAATATTCAGACCTATTTCAATAAAGAAATCTTAGGTACTAATACAGATATTAATAAATAAGAAATTAAGAATGTATACACTTTAACCTTTCAAAATATATGTTAAAGGAGCCAGAGAGAAGGTTCAGTGGGTTACAGAATTTGCTACTCTTCCAGAGGACCCAGTTTAGTTCCCAGCACCCTTACCCAGTAGCTCAAAACCCTCTGCATCTCCACCGGCAGAGTATCCAACACCCCTGGCCTCTGTTAACACCAGTGCTTATGTGTAAATACTCACATGCACACATGCATAATTAATACAATTAAAAAATCAAAGTGCATGTTTAAATAAACCCTCTAAAATTAGTCTGAATCAGAAATAATTTTCTATGATGAAAAAGAATGTACTCCAAGGATGATTGTAGCTAGACAGATTTGGTCCAACTGTCTGTTGACTACTACAAAAAATAGTAACATGGACTAAATGCAGTGAGGGTATGTCTTTGTTCTGTGTATAAACAGCATGAGTCTACATTAAGACTCTTGGCTTGTCAACTTTCAGAGTGGTTATGATTTTCTTTATTGTTTTCCTTTCTGTGCCACCATGAAAACAAAATGAATTATGGTACAGTATTCAAGATTACATACATCAAAGCAGAAAACTTGGTAGTGAAAAATCTGTTCCTCTTTTTACACATTTGCTAGGGCACATAGTAATTTCAATTTTTAATTTAAAAATGTGAGAAAATACTATAGTGGTCGCCATGTGTTTTAGGGACAGTTGGGTGTGCGTTATCCGTAGAGGTTTCTCTGAGAGGAGACTTGGGTTAAAGTAGCTCCGAAACTTCCACCCTCAATTAAAATTAAGAATAATCTAGAGGCTAAATTATCCTAAGGTATCACTCATTGGGACAAAACAGGGTTATTGTCAAAAACTGGTAAGATGAATCGGCTCACACTTCCAGCACTTGCTGTTGTATAGGTGTCTTCCTTTGGTCCATTTAAGGCTAAAGATATATCAGGTAAGAGCTAGAAGATAACGTCAGGCAGAATCTGCCACTGCTTTGCCCTTTGGCCTCCTGAGAGACCTGCATTTTGTGATGTAGACACAGCCAGTCAGTCTATTTGGAGCAGTTGACGCTGGAGTTATAAACACCTCTGACCATCTGATGGCTGGTTCAGACTTCCATTTAACTTCTGAATAATTTCACATATGGCTAACTCCCAGTCATGGAGAGCTAATTAAAACTTTTAAAGAGTGTTCATCAGAGAAAGTTTTAGACAGAAAAGCAAGTTTTTAGTTCTATTGCATAGTTGGGTGGCCACAGTTAATGATAATGTGAATTCTGGAATCATGGAGAATACATTTCAAATGCCTTACCACTAAAACTAACAGATAAGGTTGGTTAAAAAAAAATATGTTAAATTCCTTAATTTAGTCATTGCTCAATGTCCATGTATAACAAAACATGACATTGTAACATTGTACCCTGTAAGTAGTTATGCATATAATATACATTTGTGATCCCTCCACTAAGGTAATAATAATATATGAACATGATTACTTACACCTGTAAACCAGGACTCAAGACCCTGAGACAGGAAGATTAAAATAAGGTCAAGGTTAATTGGAGATACAGAGTGAAATCCTATTTCAGAAAAAAAAAAAAAAAAAAAAAAAAAAAAAAAAAAAAAAAAAAAAAAAAAAAAACAACAATGATTTTAATACAATAAAATTAAAAGCTTAATTTAAATATGCAGCCACACATCCAATTTTATATTCATTTATGGTGATTTAAGCAAGGAAGATACACTTTCAGGAGACAACTTAGGATTCTGAAGCTGGTGATGCAACCTCTCTTTCCCTTTAAGCATTTGGTAATGTTCAGCTTCTGCAGTTCGAGATGCATAACCCTGGTGGGGTGGGGGGAGGGGGAGGGTGGGGTCTGAATTCTCCAAGTGAATGTGAGATAGAAGACAGGCATTTTGATAAGCACAGCGGAAGCACAGTAAATTAATATTGAATCTACTTGGGAGACATATGAGTTCAAGGATGTTCTAGGATTTGTCAAGCATAGATTGATAATAGCAGTCCATCACACTGTCACAAACTTTCTCAGATCCTTCTGCTGTTTGCCAAAAATTTGAAGCTTAGAAAAAGAGACATCTAAACCCTACACTGTTGCTGTGGTCAAGAGGCCCTTGCTGACAGGAACCTGGTGTGGTTGCTCAGTGGGAGGTCTGGTCAGCAAATGACTAGTGCAGATATGGATGCTTGGAGCCATAGATCAGAGGATCCATAGCAGAGGATGACCTTGCCTGACAGCAATGGGAGGGGAGGCCCTTGGTCCTGTGGATGTTTGATGACCCAGCTAAGGGGATCCTGGAGGGGTGGGGTGGGTAGGTGAGAGAGCACTCTCATACAGGAAAAATGGGAGGAAGGAGAGGGTGGATGTGGGATGGGGACATTGTGTAGAGGTAGCTGAGATGTGGGATATCATTTGAGATGTAAACAAATGGAATGATGAATTGAAAAAAAAAAAACACAAAACAAAAACAAAGTTGGGGGATGATTATTTCTAGAAAGCAAGTTACCAGGGAAAGCCAGGTTTCAAGCTGACCAGAAAAGACAGACCAAAAGATGGAGATGTAGAAGAAAGTACTGACTACAGATTGGATGTGTTTCATCACTATTCGTTTACAGAGCAACTCTTTCAGAGAAGGGACAAGGATTCTGAGTTCTTTCCTCAGCAGGCAGGATCTTTCCTTGAGGGAGCTGAAAGCCAGCAAGGGAGAGTGTTGACAGTCTCATGGACACTCAATGTAGACCTATGGTGTGTGAGGAGCTTGCTTCTGGGGCAGTGATGCCACCGAGGGTTCCCAGGACAGGCACAACACGAAGCATCTCCAAAATAAGAGTCATGATTTGGAGAGAAATTACTCAAGGACTTTAGCCTAATTTCGTCATGTTGCCTAAGAGGTGGGGAAATAACCTGTTCAAATCAATCAGGAAGCTACTGGAAAGTAGCAGAAAGGGATTAGCATTGCATAGTTTGTATAGCTAGCTCTCCTGAGAGGGAGGAACAAACCCACCAAGGAAAAAAATCTATAGTATCTATTACTGTACATCTTCACTCCATGTCTTTTTCCCATTTCCCTGTGTAGATCTGGAAGAAATGATGTAGTTTAAATTTGAGGTTTAACTATGTGTGTATGCTCATGCCTGTCTCTCACCACTTACCCTGGACTACTTAGTGGGTTCTGGGCAGTCTGGGCTACAGAGCAGACTCTACTTTGAAGCAAGTGAATGTACTTTCAATTCACACTTCCTGCTCACAATGTCATGCATTTGACTTACTCTAATAATGACTTGTGTAGTGTAGGGTATGGCAGCACAATAGTCCACTTTTCTGTATCACAGTGTCATGGGGAGAAGGTTACTCCTTCCTTTATCTCTCAGCAATGTCAACATGTGAGTCTTTTCCTTACTGAACTGAACATTCCCTGTTATGGTTTGTCTGAAGGTAGCACTTATTTTTTTTATAGCTACTTTTGGACATACTCAGAAGTATAGCCAGCTCCACTGCTGCTGAGCATTGAGTACTGTATTAGATAAAATAAGGGTTACTTGAACCTGGGTTCATCAGTTACTTTGCTATTGTTATAAAACACCTTCACCTAGAGCAACTTTAGGAAAAGGTTTATTTTGGCTCATGGTTCCAGGAAATCAAGGCAAAGGTAGCAAGAAGCTCACTGGTTGCATTTTATCCTTATATTGGAAGTACAAGTAGAACAGAATATAGAGTTTCTCTACATGTCCTTAAATTCTGCCACCAGCCATCCATGTCCCCCAAGACTCCACTTTCTGTAACCTTCCCAAACAGCACAATTTACTGGAAACCATCTGTTTACATACATGAGTCCACAAGGAGCATTTCTCATTTAAACTTCAATGCCAAGTATGAAGACACTGGCGTAGTCTCTTATAACCAAAGTATCCACTGAATAAGAATGGGGTGTATGCATAGCTTGAATTCACTGCACAGAGGATGAGTGACATGTGTCACAGCATGATGATGCATGATGTGAGATGTTCTCCTGCTATGTAGAATGACACAAGTTTTTAAATTGAGTAATTTCACATTACTAGAATTTTCCACTTAGTTTTTTTTTAATTTCCATGATTATTGGTAAATGAAAAGACTTCAAATTCTACTTCCATAATTTATTTAAAACCTGGAAGATCTTAAATGTTATTTTAGCCTCATCCACATCTTCATAGCAGATCTCTCTGTTTTAATTATTTGACTATTTTCAACTAGTTTATTTGCATTTTCATTGTTAAACTGTGTGAATTCTTTATGCATTAAATATGAAGATTTCTTACTCAATAAGGTCTATAGTTTAATTTAAAAGTTATGTGTGTTCTTTCCTTGAATATATGTCTATACACCACATGTGTGCAATGTTCACAGAGGTCAGATAAGCAGAACAGTGTACCATCTCAAACAGGAGTTACACAGGGTTGTCATTGCAGGGAATCAAACTGTGGTCCCTTGGGAAGAGCAGCCAGTACTCTCAATCACTGAGATTTCTCTCTAGTTTCTATTTCTATACATTTGCTAAAGCTTTTGCTATTTGATTTCCCTTGTGGACGTTATATTGTTCCATGGAAATATTTTTGTTTGGGGGAAATAAGGGTGTATATCAATTTGTAGATGGCTCAATAATATGAATGAGGCCCTGGGTTTAAGCTCCAGTGTCACATAAGCCAGATGAGGTGTAATCTTGGCACTCAGGAGAAGCCATGAGAATCAAACGCCCAAGGTCAATCCTTAACTACATAGTGTGTCTAAGGCAATTCTGAGCTAAATGGGATACTATCTAAAAATAACCAATTGTGAGTTTAAGTGTATTTAATTTTTCTTAATTACTTTATTGTTAACTTGCATTAACTTGTGTGTTTCTGTTATGATCACTATCATTTTAGTCTTATATTCCTTGAATCATTTTGAGTTTACCTTTCTATATAAGGAATGGGAAATAAAATCATTATTGTACATTATTGAGCCATACAGGATTGTTTGAAAAGATTATTCTTTGACAGGGAATAGCCTTTACACTCTTATAATATATGAGCTATTCAGAAATATATGAATCTATATCTTTGTATGTCTCTCTCTATATATAAATTTACAGTCAGATTTTTCCCTATTTTCATCTTTCTTTAGCTCTACCTTGTTAATTTTAGTGCTTTGTTTCTCATTTTTACTCTTCTCAGTGTGTTTTCTTTCTCTTTAAAATTATACTTTGTCTTTATTATTCACAACTTCACATGTGTGTATAATGAAAAATGATCATAACTTGCCACCACCCAACCCGAACATCTCCTACTAACAAGCCTCCTTCCAAATTTATGTTCCTTTCTATAACCCACTAAGACCAATTAAGACAACCCAAATGTTTATGGATGTAATGCCATCCACTAGGTCATAGAAAACCTGCCAGCAACCAGACATTTTGAACAAAGTGCTTCTTTCTCCACTTATAGCTATCCATTTGCATTATCTTCTTAACATGGGGAGGTTGTGGAGAGCACCCATGATCTTGTGTAGGTAACCACAGCTACTGTGAGTCTAGGAAGGCAGCGGTCATGTGATATCCTGAAGACACATTCACAGTACTCCTCCTCATCCTTTGGCTCTTTCTTACATTTTCTACCTCCTTTTCTGCAGTGTTCCCTGAGCTTTAATGAGCAACAGAAAGAGGATTGCAAACAAAGCTGGGAGGAACCCAGGTCTAGAAACACAAACATCACAAACATGTTAAACTGCTTTGTGATGTTTTCCTTCACACAGTGGCTATATTGGTGAATGCTAATATCCACATCATTGTGTAATTGACAAATACCCTTCTCTTTCTCATTTCCTTCCTCCTTCGCTCCTTTCTTTCTTTCTTTCTTTCTTTCTTTCTTTCTTTCTTTCTTTCTTTCTTTCTTTCTTTCTTTCTTTCTCTCTCTCCCTCTTTCTCCTTCCTTCCTTCCTTCCTTCCTTCCTTCCTTCCTTCCTTCCTTCCTTCCTTCCTTCCTTCCTCCCTCCTTCCCTCCCTCCCTCAAACTCAGAGACATAGCGGCTTCTGTTGCAAAGTTTTTGGATTAAAGGCATGTACCTTCACTGTATTTTAAATTTTCTAATATAATTCTGCTATTGTCAGAAGACAAATTTTGTATGTTGTCAAAACAGTAATTATGTATTTATTAAGACTGATTTAAGTATTTTTGTAAAGGTATTTAGTGAAGAACACCTTATATGATTGAGATTTGTTTTCTGTCTTGTGTCACGTATAATATTTTATTTTGTTCTTGTGTTTTCTCTTCCTAAATGGTATTTTCTATCTTCCTTTTAGTTATTTTTCCTTGGGATTCCATTTGGTCATTACTTTTTGAATGGTTAATACTAGTAATTAATTTCAAGAGGAGGCAGATGATGACATTCTGTATCACAAGCTACTGAAGAATTCACTATTTATCCCTCAAATTCATGCCAAATATCCTGCCTCAGCTTCCCAAGTGTTGAGAAAATAAATAATATAACATGTCTCCACAAACAAACAATATTTTTATTTTACATTTATTTATTTGTATGTGTGCATGTGTCCAATGTGTTAATGTGTGTGTTGTTTGTGTGTTATATGTACATGCTTGTACGGACATGACACATACTAGTCAAAAGATGACATCTGGGTCTTAGTTCTTTCCTTCCATTCTCAAAGCCCTACATATCAAACCAAAGTAGTTACCATTAACACCTTTTTCTGTTGAAACATTACAGTGGTCTACTAGCAATAGGTTAAGTTAGATTAAGTTAAATCAGCTTAAATATGTACGTCAGTAGTACACAAAATGTATCCTGCCATTCTCCCAATAGATCCATTAACACTGTATGGTGGCTTCTATCTGGATTATATATGTATGCCATACCACACACAAACAATACTATTTTATATTAAGTAAGTACTCAATTATCTTCTATAATCAGTTGAAGGGCATTATTAAAAAGTGATTTCTGCTTTTTATAAACCCACCTATCTCCTTTTGTAATTTATTTTGCACCTTCCTGTAGTTGAAACTTCTGTCCTGATCCCCTCCCACTTCATCCTGGAATCTTTTCTAGGTTAGTTCCAATGGACATGGGCACTCTGATCCTCTGTTTATGTAGAAAGCACCTTTGTTCCTCATTTTGCATTCTGCTTTTCTCATTATGAAGCTCTTTGTTAATAGTAATTTTTATTTGATACTTTGGATATGTTATGTCAATTCCCTCTGGGCCTCGATGGCTTCTTATGTAATTAGTCAGCTGTTATTCTTACAGGGATCCCACACATATCTATGGTGTTAGTTTCTATTTTCATGATTTCTTTTTGTTCAGTTCTTTCTATGTGACTTTCATGAATATATTTTAGGATTTCTTTGATTTGCTCAATTCTCAAATTTATTGACCCTCTTGAATAAGATAATGAATATATTCTTTAAAGATGAAATATATTTTACAAGTTTTGAAATTTCTGCTCCTTTTTCTTGGTCATTTCTATTTTTAGATTTTCAGCTACTTTTTATTCTATAATATACTTTAATAAAGTAGAAGTTTAATTTTTCATCTCTATAACTCAATATTGATGTTTTCTGCATAGTGAGTGCATCCACATTTCCACTCTGAAATAAAGTCACTTAGATATTGCCATCTTGCGTGCTGTGTAACAACACCATCAACATCATCACCATTATTTGGCTTTATTATCATTATTATCAGTAGTAGCAGTAGCAGTAGCAGCAGTTGTTGTTGTTGACTCTTTCCAAATTAGCTTAGGCAACTTTAGCCAGCTTAGAGCTTTCTGAGAGGAAAATCATGATGGAGGAATTTCCTAGATCATATTAGCCTATGGACTTGCCTAAAGAGAATTGTCTTGACTATTAATTGATATAGAAGGGCCCAGCACACTTTGAGTAGCAACATTTCTAGGAAAGTGGTTCTCGGCTGTATAAGAAAGCAAGTTACATATAAGCTTGTGTGTGAGCTAGCAGCATCATTCTTCTTTCATGTTTTCTGCTGTATTTTCTTGGCTGTGAGTGAGTTCTGTCAGATGCAATGCTGCATATAATAACAAACAAGGCTGCTTTTGAGATCCTGCTTTGAATTCCTATCCTGGCTTCTTTCAGTGATAGACTGTGACCTGGAAGAATATGATGGAATAAAACCTTTCCTCCCCCAAGTTGCTCTTGGTCACAGTGTTTTTCATCACAGCAACAGAAAGAAAATTCGAATTGACGCTTTTGAGTTATCTAACTCATTGTAACCCCTCAACAATTACTGGGGAAAATCCAAAGACAGCAGTGAGTTAGGGGAGACTGAGAAAAATCTCACTTATCATTTCCAGACTCAAACCATTCAAACCATTTATAACCAGTTTTTGTTCAAACTCCTGGAGTATCCTCAGATTATTCATTTTTTATTACATATTTTTTATTTACATTTCAAATGCTACCCCAAATTTTCCCTGTACCCTCCCCTGCCATGCTCCCCTACCCACCCACTCCCACTTGTTGGCCCTGGCATTACTCTGTCTGTACTGGGACATATAAAGATTGCAAGACCAAGGGGCCCTATGATGGCCGACTAGGCCATCTTCTGCTACATATGCAGCTAGAGACCTGTTCCTGTTTAGTTCATATTTCTGTTCCACCTATAGGGTTGCAGACCCCGTCAGCTCCTTAGGTACTTTCTCTAGCTCCTCCATTGGGTACCCTGTGTTCCATCCAATAGATGACTGTGAGCATCCACTTCTTTATTTGCCAGGCACTGGCAGTTTGGAGCTAAGATGAAAGGATGGACCATCCAGAGACTACCCCACCCTGGGATCCATCCCATAACCAGCCACCAAACCCAGATTATTTTTTTAATATGAATGATTGTTTCAATGTGTCAACATTGCTCTGTTTGTGGCAGAGCTTCTCAGGGGACAGCTATACCAGGCTGCTGTCAGCAAGCACTTCTTGGCATCAGCAATAGTGTCTGAGTTTATTGTCTGCAGATGGGATGGATCCCTAAATGGGGCAATCTCTGGATGGCCATTCTTTCAGATTCTGCCTCACTCATTGTCCCTGCATTTCTTTTTGACAGGAGAAATTCTGAATCATTATTTTTGAAGTGAGAGGGTGGCCCAATCACTTAACTTGGGGCTGCGCCTATCCACTGGATATGGTCTCTACAGGTTCTATATTTCCTTTGTTGGATATTTCGGCTAATGTCCTCTCTTTTAGGTCCTAGGAAACTCTTGAGTCCATGGCATTTGGGACTTTCTAATGGATATCCTCAGTTTCACCTCCCTCACTACAACATGGTTTTGTAATGCAAAAGACACTGTCTAAAGGACAAAGCAGAAACCCACAGATTGGGAAGAGATTTTTACCAACCCTACATCCAATAGAGGGCTAATATCCAATATATACAAAGAAACCAAAAAGTTAGACTGAAGAGAACCAAATAACCCTTTTAAAAACGGGATACATATCAAGTAACTTCTTTTGTGATTGGGTTACCTCACTCAGGATGACATCCATTTGCCCAAGAATTTCATAAATTCACGGTTTTTAATAGCTGAGTAGTACTCCATTGTGTAAATGTACCACATTTTCTGTATCCATTCCTCTGTTGAGGGACATCTGGGTTCTTTCCAACTTCTAGCTATTATAAATAAGGCTGCTATGAACATAGTGGAGCATGTGTCCTTGTTACCAGTTGGAACATCTTCTGGGTATATGTCCAGGAGAGGTATTGCTGGATCTTCCAGTAGTACTATGTTCAATATTCTGAGGAACCACCAGACTGACTTCCAGAGAGGTTGTACAAGCTTGAAATCCCACCAGCAATGGAGTAGTGTTCCTCTTTCTCCACATCCTCACCCTGGGGATACATCCCATAATCAACCACCAAACCCAGACACTTTTGCATATGCCAGCAAGATTTCACTGAAAGGAACCTGATGTAGCTATCTCTTGTGAGGCTATTCCAGCTCCTACCAAATACAGAAGTGGATGCTCACAGTCATGTATTGGGTGGAGTCTTCTATTGGCCTTCATTGGGAAGAGAGGCCCCTTGGTCTTGCAAACTTTATATGCCCCAGTACAGGGGAATGCCAGGGCCAAGAAGTGGGAGTGGGTGGGTAGGGGAGCATGACAGGGGGAGGGTACAGGGAAATTTTGGGATAGTATTTGAAATGTAAATAAAGAAAATATCTAATAAATTTAAAAAAATAATGGGATACCAAGCTAAACAAAGAATTCTCAACTGAGGAATTTGAATTGTTGAGAAACACTTAAAGAAATGTTCAACATTCTTAGTCATCAGGAAAATGCAAATCAAAACAACCCTGATCTTCCACCTCACACCAGTCAGAATGGCTAAGATCAAAAATTCAGGTGACAGCAGATGTTGGCGAGGATGTGGTGGTGGGATTGCAAGCTTTTACAACCACTCTGGAAATCAGTCTGGTGGCTCCTCAGAAAATTGGACATAGTAATACCTGAGGACCAGCTATACCACTCCTGGGCATATACCCAGACATACAACATATAACAAGGACACATGCTCTCTTACGTTCATAGTAGCCATATTTATAATAGCCAAAACCTGGAAACAATACAGATGCCCCTCAACAGAGGAAAGAATATAGGAAATGTGGTACATTTACACAGCAGAGTACTATTCAGGTATTAAAAGCCATGAATTCATGAAATTCACAGAGTAATGGATGAAACTACAATATATCATTCTGAGTGAGGTAACCCAGTCACAAAAGAACACACATGATATATACTCACTGATAAGTGGATATTAGGCAAAAAAGCTCAGAATAACCATAATATAACTCACAGATCATATGAAGCTCAAGAACAAGGAAGACCATACTAAAGTGTGGATGCTACAGTCTTACTCAAAAAGGGGAAGAAAATAATCTCGGGAGGTAGAGGGAGAGAGGGATCTGGGAGGGAAAAAGGAGGGTTAGGAATAATAGAGGACCAGTTCAGATAGAGAGGAGATGGATGAGAATACAGAGGGTCAGGAATTGTGTGTATTCAATTATGAATAGGGTAGCCTTATCCTGACCTCGTAAGTATTAATTGCTGATGAGTTCTAGCTGAAAGCCAGTTATTGTCTCCATTTGTGCACCCCAAGACTCTAATAGATGGTTCAAAACCCATAGATACACAGATAATTCTGCTTAATCTCAATGGATCTAAAAAAATCTTGAAATGGTTGAAGCAGAATTTTAGGGAAGAGAGGTGTTAACAGGGTTACAAGGAGGGCTGGTGATGGTGGGTGAGTACAGTAGTCCTAAGACACATTATACTTTAATAACATTGTCAAAGAAAAATTTCTTCTTAAGAATTTCTGAGTTCGAGGCCAGCCTGGTCTACAGAGTGAGTTCCAGGACAGCCAGGGCTATACAGAGAAACCCTGTCTCAAAAAAGCAAAAAAAAAAAAAAAAAAAAAAAAAAAAAAAAAAAAAAAAAAAAAAAAAAAAAAAAAAAAAAAAAAAAAAAAAAAAAAAAAAGAATTGGTTGTAATAAAGTAATTTTTTATGGAAAGTATGACTTGAGGTAATTTGCTATTAGACAACTATAGTCCAAACATGTTACTTTTTAAGCATCATGTTAGAAACATGACAAAGCATTATAATAAGAAACAAAAAGATTCAAAATGTATACTCTTTTATACTTTGCTAGATTTTATATATACACAGACACAAAGACACACAGAGACACACATGCTCACACACACACACACATACACACACACACAAACACACACACACACACACTCACACAATCACACAGACAAACACTGTTCCTGTATGTCTGGAATGTAGGTGCTCTTGCCTTTGAGTGTAGATGTGGACTCAAAGGTTAGCAACAATTTCTTCCCCTATTGCCTACCATTCTTTGTGATTTTTGAACCAACATCTCTAGAGCCTGAAACTAGCCATTTCAGCTAGACTGGCTGGTTATTGCACCCTTGATATCCTTACCTTCACAAGTATGCAGTAAAAATCAAAACAAAAGAAAAGAAAACCAAACCAAAACAACAATAACAAAGGAAACAAAGGAAAAACCCTTTCTCTTACATGGGTGCTGAAGATCCAATCTTAAGTTGTAGTACTGAGCCCTCTATCTACCCAGCTCCTTACTCTTTCTGTTTATTCTATTATTTAATGTACATGTTCTTAAATGTAACAGAACTATTTATGAGAAAAGTATATTGAAGCTATATTAAGCATTAAGATAATTTGAAAACTCATTTGAGCAGCACAAACTGAATTTCAAACAAAAGTTGACATGGGTATGCAAGTCACCATATTCCTGTCTCCTTTCATCTAGAGCCTTTGTCATTTGTCAACACTTCCCAGTAGAAAAATACTGGCAGATTTCCCTTCAAAGTCACCATGTCTGATCTACTGACCCTACTGAAAGAACTCAGTGGGTATTAAAAAAAATAAAGGTTATAGAGTTATAGAGATCATGTGTGAAGCTGAATCCAAAGGATGGACCCAATGACTGCGGCTGCCAGGGATCCATCCCACAGTCAGCCACCAAATATAGACACTATAGCATATGCCAGCAAGATAGTGCTGAAAGGGCCAGGATATAGCTGTCTCGGGGGAGACTATACCAATGCCTGGCAAACATGGAGATGGAAGCTCACAGTCAGCTATTAGATGGAACACAGGGTTCCCAAGGAAGGATCTAGAGAAAGTACCCAAGGAGCTGAAGGGGTCTTCAACCCTATAGGTGGAAGAATAACATGAACTAACTAGTACCCCCTGAGCTCATGTCTCTAGTTGCATATATAGAAGAGGATGGCCTAGTTGGCCATCATTGGGAAGAGAGGCCCCTTGGTCATGCAGACTTTATATGCCCCAGTACAGGGGAACGCCAGGGCCAAGATGTGGGAGGGGGTTGGGGGGGAGGGTATAGGGAACTTTCTGGATAACACTTGAAATGTAAATGAAGAAAATATCTAATAAAAGTTGGGAAAAAAAAGAAACTATCTAATAAAAAAATAGAAAAAAAAGAAAATATACAGTATGGTATATTGCCTATGGTCTAAATCATTAAAAGATTAATATTACCATTCATGATTATTGAGCAGTGGAGATCTATGTAAAATATTCCATATAGATTACTAGGTACAGATTTACTAGTCTTAAGAACAGAACATCTAGCCACAGTAATAAGAGGCTGAATCATTTGGTAAAATGGCTGATGTTTTTTTACACCCTATTAAAAAAATAAAGCTGGACATATTAGTGTGTTCTTATGATCTCAATTCTAAGAACACTAAGACAGGGACATGCCCATGGTGTTATATACACATAAACATATATATGCTATATGCTAGCCTCCTTCAGTTCCATGGCAGTGGAAGATCCAAAAGAAAGGTGGAAAGTGACTAAGGTTGACTTGTTGCTCCACTTGTACTTTTATGCACCAACGAGAGAGAGAGAGAGAGAGAGAGAGAGAGAGAGAGAGAGAGAGAGAGAGAGCCAATAATACATACATATCATATAAACTACCTAGTTATATCATGGAATTGTCTGCATTGGCTTGCTTTAGAAAAGTAGCAAATAGCAGAAACTGACCATTGTGTTTGTAAAACATGAAAACACCAAACCACCATTTGCTATCACAAAAATATATAATGGAAGTTCTGTCCTAGGTAACAGAATAGGTTAAAAAAAAAAAAAAAAAAAAAAAAAAAAAAAAAAAAAAAAAAAAAAAAAAAAAAAAAAAAAAAAAAAAAAAAAAAAAAAAAAAAAAAAAAAAAAAAAAAAAAAAAAGGGAAGAAGGAAAGAAGAAGAAAGCAAGATCTGAACTCCAAATCCTCTCCAGATTAACAGTCTTCTGACTGTGGGAATCAAACCCTGGCCTTGTCCAAAGTCACAGGTGTAAAACTTGTTTGTTTTCTTCTTGCCTGTTCTTTAACAAGACAAACTATAAAGAATAGTAATAAAAGCCCACATTTGACATCAAATCATGCTTGTATGTTGACAGTCTTTCCAGCTTCTATTAAATTTCATTTTTCTTTTTAAAAGATTTTATATTAATTAATCTATTGATTGATTGATTGTGTGTGTGTGTGTGTGTGTGTGTGTGTGTGTGTGTGTGTGTGTGTGTATACATGTCTTCCATAACTAAGGAGCATTTGACAGTTGGTAGCTTCTAGAAAGGCACAGTCTGTTTTCTTCAGTAAAGTGGCCTTATGTAGGTCAGCAATGCTCTATGCACAGTAGAGACAATTGGATTCAACATCATATAAAAGTAATAATAAAAAACTGTATTTTTTCTAAAAATATTACTGCTTTTCACTTTCAAGTATAGAGAGCTACTCTGTAGAAATACCCTGACTAGGTATTTCTGTTTAGTTTTCTATATTATAATGCGAGGTACATGTACATATATTTATTGCCATCATATTCCAAAAAGTTTGAGAAACTCTTACCTCAGTTCATTCTCTAATAGAGTTGCTAGAGTTTAAGGCCACCAAGTCCCTCTTACAACTGTGTTAATTTAATCCTGTTCTGGTTCCTTTCATCCATTTCTCTATCAGCCTCGAATCATGCAAATACCTATGTTCCATTTTCAGGAACTTCTGACATTTCAGTTTGTGTTCAATGATTTCTTGCTGTGATCTTTAGTATCTGACAGTTGGAACACCATCATTATCCTGTTTCTAACTCTAGTTATAACGCCTCTGACTAAAGTGAATCATTGCAGTGAAGGCTCTTAATAGAGACATTACTGTGGCAATAAAAGATGTAAATTGCAATTTCAAACAATCTACAGGAGCTATGATGGAAGCAGTGATCAATCCTTTGATGAACTGCAAGTCGATTTCTACACAGTGTGGTCAGCTTTGTCACTTAGGCAAGGAAGAATAGAAACTTGTAGTTTAGACTTAGGTTTTTAAAACTTCTATGTGTCTGTGTATGCGTGTATATGTGTATGTGTATACAGGTGCCCACAGTGGCCAAAAGGGAACATCAGATCCTTTGGACCTAAACTGTGAATCACACCAATAGGGTCTGAGAACCAAATTCTTGTCCTCTAAGAGAGCTGTGGACACTCTTAACCTCTTACTGTTCTCTCTGGCATGAAATGCAACTTCTTAAATGAAGAGAATTAGGACAGCAACTTAGGTATATGTAGTTTGAGGAAGGAGAATGGAGAGGTAAAGTTATTATAGCAAGTTCAGTTAAACATGTGTGAAGAAAAAAGAAAAACCAAGAAACACATTCAGAGGATAAAACTGTTGTCATGTTGGTCTGGGGCTCTAAGTATAGCATAATGTATAAAGAACATTTGAAGAGAGTCCAGACTATGTAGAGTAACCTCCTCTCAAGGACTACAAGTGAGGATATAAATAAATATAGTGGGGAACAGTGTTAAGAATAACTGTAGCTGGTGAGATGGCTCAGCGGGTAAGAGCACCCGAGGTGATAAGTTCAAATCCCAGCAACCACATGGTGGGTCACAACCATCCGATCTGGCTCCCTCTTCTGGAGTGTTTGAAGACAGCTACAGTGTACTTACGTATAATAAATAAAATAAGAATAACTGTAATGTTGCAAACAAACACACTGGACAAGAAAGAAATGTTCCCCCTTTTTTACAAAGGGATAGATTGAAATTGAGCATAAGCATCCATTTAATGCTCAGCCATTAGACATGAGGCTTCTAGACAACCCTGTTCTGATGTCTTTCACAAACTCAAGCATACCATAGTTAAACTTGATACATGTGGTCCTGGGGACATATCTCAGAGTTAAACTTACCTTTAAACTTGAAATCTGAGTTTAGATGCCAGAACCCATGCAAAGAAATGGCACAGTGACATGTATGTGTAATTTCAGCTGCAGGGAGGTAGAAACAGGGAGAAACATCTATGGAGATGCTGGCTAGCCAACAGGGCTGTTCCACATCTAATGGGAGCTGCAGATCCATTGAGGAAACCAATACCCCAAATTGACCTCTGGCCTATATACGCAGACTCACAGACACACCCACAGGAATACACACACACACACACACACACACACACACACACACACACACACACACACACACACACACACACACACACACACACACACACACACACACACACACACACACACACACATAACTTCTACATATACACAGAGAAAAGATACAGCGTGAAGCTGATCCCTCAACACTATCTCAGCTTTTAATGCTATTGTTGACTTAAAATCTCTAATGAATTTCTCAGCCACCTTCTTTCTGCCCTCAAATACTAACAGAAAATCTTCTTATAGCTTCCAAGTGCCTGTGTCTGTCCCTTTCACTTTAACTTCTTGAGATTGTTTGTTTAACTTGTCACAGGTTCTCCCGACCCCCTAATATATAGAGTAGCTTCAGATCTGTCTTACTTTCAATCCATTGGCAAAAAAAAAAAAAAAAAAAAAAAAAAATCTTCTATATACAAAGCAGATCTTACTCTCTTCTTGACTTTGGTTTCGAGATTCCTGATAATCTCTGACACAATGAAGGGTTGATAATGTGGTGTTAATATGAAGTGGCCACCCCAGCCCCCATCTCCATCTTCTCTGGAGCCTTCAAAGCAACTTGCATGTTTTCTGGAGGTTTTCTCATAACACAATACATGATTTCACTCAAGTGGAAAATGATAGATCATGAATCTTTCACCTACATTACTCAAGTGTGTGATGGGTTTAGGCTTTTATTCTTAAACCCTTATCAAGAGCTGGTTTCCTCACACCCATCCTTAGGGCCATTATTACTTTCCCATAAATGAGCAAACTGCCAAGCCCCAGGGAGAAGAGCCATCCCCCACAATGAAAATTATTCCAGGGCAATTTTTAAAACACACAATTTTAAGTTAGCATTTGGTTTTCTTAAAAGCAAATCTAAAGAAAAAAAAAAAAAAAGAAAGGAAGAAAGTAAAAGCACTAGACATTTCCTGCATGATCAGGAAAAGCTAGCACTGGCTTCTGCTCTTTTGAGAGAGTCCAGTCAGTCAGTCATTCTCACCCTGGCAGCCACAGCCTTGCTTTAAGCACCTTGTCTCTACAGGCTGTTAGGTTTCACATGGCAGCTCTGCAATGGACCACAGAGGCACCTGCTGCTTATCTTACTCTACCCAATATGGCATGAAAATCTGCCTAGTGGGGTACCCTTTTACCTGGTAAAGCCTTCAGAGACCTTGATGCTTCGCATATGGTAAATGATCTGTGTCAAGCTGAGTGATGCCAGACTTCTAAGAGGCTGCACATGTTCCTCGGGTGCCTTAAATACATCACCCTTATTAATTGGTCCAGTAGACCATGTGCATTATTGTTTTACTTGAGCATATCCTTTTGCCTCTCTTTAAAGGAACTGGCTGAAATTTAGAAGTCACACCTTTTATGACCCTCCAGGACTCTGGGCTCAAATAGTCACTGGTAGGCATTATTGCTTAATAATGCTAAATACATACAAAAATTCTTTGTTGTTCTGAGGAGATGGCTTAATCAACAAACATGAGTACCTAGGTTTGATTCCCAGAACCCACATAAAAGGCCAGGCAGTTGTGGCATGCTTATTATCCCAACATTAGTAAAAGAGGATGTAGACACAGGGGGATGCCTAGAATCAACAAACAAACTAGCCTGGCCTATTTGGGTATGGTCTTGGCCAGTGAGAAACTCTGACTCGAACAAAAAAAAAAAAAAATGGGAAGACACTGAGCAGTAATTATCTTATGTTGTGTTTTGGCTTCTACACAGGAGTATTTACTCACAACACACTGTTTTACATCCCTTAATCTCAGCAAGGAATTAGTTGTGAAGGCAGCATTAAAGTTACTAAAATAAACTTCCCCATACTCATATTTGTTTTTATTTATGCTTGCTGTGGTTGGGGGGGGTACCTATGCTGTCCAGAAGAGGGTTTTGTGTCATCTTGAGCTACAATTACAGGCTCTTGTGTATGTTGAAAGCAGCACTCCAGTGCTCTGGAAAAGCATCAATCACTCCTAACTGTTAGCCATCACTCTACAACCCCATCTACCAGCCCTGATTTGAAGGCTTATCCAACTGAGACTCAACAGAATTATATTAAAATTCACAATTAAGGCCAATGTCAAGCAGCTCTCATTACTGCCAGAAAGAAATTTTTCTCTCAGATGCAAGAGATAATAATAGAAATGCTTTATAGCAATGGCTCTCCATCTTCCTAATGTTGTCACACTTTAATATAGTTTTGCATGTTGTGGTGACCCCCAATCACAAAATTATTTTGTTGCCAGTTCATAACTCTAATTTTGCTATGGTTAAGATTAGTAATGTAAATATCTGATGTTTGAAACCTGTCAAAGGGTCTTTTGATATCCCAGAAGGTATGGAACCACAAGATGAGAACCACTGCTTTAAAGTAAAATAAATTTGTGTAAGACCTCCAGCATTCCTTGAATAAACTGAAAGGTTGTGTTGTATGTGTATATGCATATATGTGTGAAGATTCAGGCATAAAGGCTAGAGGATCTGAAGTGTCCTGCTATACAGCATTCCATCTTATTCTGTTATCATGGAGTCTTAAACCGGAAGTTTATGTATACTCTGTTATCGCTACAGTGCTAGGACTATGGGTGCACAAGGTGGCAATAGCCTTTTATGTGGGGGTTTAGAGATGTGAACTTAGGTCCTCATGTTTTTTTTTTCTATGCAGGTTTTCAATCACTGAACTGTCTCTGTAGCTCTAAAATGAGTTTCCAATGTTATGTTCACATTAAGGGTCCTTGAATCCTAGGTGACCACTGCTAGGCTCTCGTTTTCAGCAGCTTGTGCCCCTGCAAAGGTATTTGGAACACATCCCAGTTTGTGTGCAGCCAAAGCTGGAGGGAGTACAGTGATAATTAACAAAGTGTCAGACTGGATAATGGGGAGGAACTGTAAAGACACTAAAATGTTGTTACCAAGGCCCAGACGCACCTGTGAAAACAGGAAGTTAATGTGTGTGAAGAATATCGCACAGGGGGTGGAGGAGACAAAGCATGTGAGATTTCTTTTAAAAAATTCACACTAGACAGAAACAAAAATCTCCACACACACACACACACACACACACACAAAAGGAATGAAAGCAACGAAGAGCAAGCAACACCCTCTGGCTGGTGAGATAACTCAAGGTCTGGGAGAGGGGCCCTCTTGGACTCTCTTTGTCCCCCTGTGACCTTGAGATGAAGTTGCCATCTTTAATAGTGGAGTTTTCGAATCCCTAGGACAGAAGTTGAGACATTGATCTCATAGCAGGTTTTTAAATAGCAATGGGGCTTCACATACTGTCCATTTAGTCATCTCTTTAAATAACAATATACTTGCCAAGACTGCAGTGCCAGTACAGGTGACCTTGTTGATTGGATGTGAAGTTCCTTGTAGGCTAGTTCCTCTGAATTTTTACCACATAAGATGCCTGGCAAATACAGAAGTGGATGTTCACAGTCATCTACTGGATGGAACACAAGGCCCCTAATGAAGACACTAGAGAAAGTACCCAAGGAACTAAAGGGGTCTGCAATCCTATAGGAGGATCAACAATATGAACTAACCAGTACCCCCCCTCCAGAACTATGTATCTAGTTGCATATGTAGCAGAAGATGGCCTAGTTGGCCATCAATGGGAGGAGAGGCCCTATTCTTGAGAAAATCATATGCCCCAGCACAGGGGAATGCCAGGGTTAAGCAGCAGGAGTGGGTGGGTTGGGGAGCAGGGCGGGGGGAGGGTCTAGGGTACTTTTTGGATAGCATTTGAAATGAAAATGAAGAAAATATCTAATAATAATAATAATAATGATGATGATGATGATGATGATATGTTAGGCAGAGGGGCAGAAGGAGGAGTAAAAGTTGATGAACATGATCTCAGTCACATTCGGTTACCTCCAAGAAGTGTTGGGCATCACTGACAATCTCTGAGGGGTGGAAAATGTGCATGTGACATGACCTGTTTGATGAGCAACTGATGATGATTGGAATGTTGTTATTCTTGTCTGTTACTTTAAATATTGATCCTTTATAAGTAAACACAGAACGGTGTAGATGCTTGACTGCTGGTGCTCACGGGGGCTTCTATGAAGATTGAACACGAGGCTAACTAAGGAGAAGAACTTGCAACTCTCAGGGTTGTACTCTGGCCGGTCACTGTGGCCACTCTATTCTCTTTGTATATGACTCAGAATGAATGAGCTAAGTTATTTCTGAGAACAGTTGTCTGCCCACATTAAACAACAATCCAACCACAGCTTCAAATCAAAAACAAACAAAACCTTGTTTTCTGCAATGCTCCTAAAACTCAGTGAATCAGATTAAAAGAAAAATCAAAATGAATTTTCCAAAATAAAAGCTACCCTGAAACCGGAACAAGAAAAGAGACTAAGCAGGTCAGTCCAATTACAGCCTTGATGACATTCCCGGGGATCTAGTCTTCACACAGGGGTAAAGTGAAGTCACCTGATGGGAACCAGTCAGTCTTTTAATTGTCCTATCTCTCCTTGTTTCTGCTTCACAGAGAAGGTGAGTGGAATTGACAGACTACTTTTTCATGGTTATTCATTGTTCCTACTTCTTTTTAAAGATCTTCTCAGTCTTTGAACACAAACCCTTTGGCCCCTCCTACTGGATTACTTATTATATTTTTATAGAGAATTTAAAATTCCAGAAACAAAAATAAAGCCCATACACGCCCTTAAATTGTAATTTTGTTCCTGTAAAGAACACATAAATATCCCTCCATTCCACTGAATTTTGACAACAAATGTACCAGGGGTTCCATGATAATAAGCTGCCACTTTTAGATTCTGACTAAAAATCCCTCACTCAACCTAACTGCATGTTGGGTATCTGTTGCTATCTCTTCTAGCTTGGAAACTCTTCAGTGGTGTTGGATTTTAGTGAGGGGAAGAAAGGGGAAAGAAGGGTGGACTGAATGGTCTGAAAGAGATCTTTAGTCCTCAGCCCAGACAAAGTACATTGTCTCCTTTCAAAGATTTCCTACATAAAGTGGGGGCAGGGTGTTGCAAAATAAGGAAGACTTAGTATAAGGCCTCTGCTCTAAGACCCAGGTAAAGAAACATGATGTATGTGATGTCCGGTATGTGACAGGGATTGCTCCCTCTTAGAGAAGAATGGAGCAGCATGGTTTATGTGTGATCCATGCCATGTGACAGTGGCCAGGTTGCCATTGATCCCCAAGACACAGGAGTCTGAGTTGTTCAAGCCTTGTTCCCAGTTCTTTCTGTTTAGAGCCTGGTAACCTACAGGGCCTGGTTCTCACAGAAGTAAGCAGAGGGCAAGCTTAAGGATACTAATTCATTAGAAAGAATGAAAATGCAGAGGCAGATGACAAGATCCAAAGAAAATGTCAGACAGGAAAAGATTCTGACCACCAGAATACCTGTCTTGGATTTGGAATACATCATTATTCTCATAGACAATATCATGACCCCCAAACTCCTTTAATCTCAATGTGCAGAATTAGCTGGATTATTTGATCCATGTCCTTGTATCCGTTCAAATATCATGATTGGGATGTTTGAGCCTTAACATCCACAGATTGGATGCAGCCACCTTCCTTCACATATCTTGAGGTACCACTGGAAGAGGAGAAAAGGGGTTGGGCCAACAAAGAAAGGCAAGAAGAGAAACTATCTCTACCTTATTCTATTTCCCTTAGAGAGCTTTGTAAGAACATAAAGTAATGTTCAAAGTAGAACTAAGATATACAAAGTAATTTACATAGGCAGGTCTCTGCAAATACCATGCAAACAGCCTAGTTTGTTTAAAGTGACTCAGACTATTTATTTTTGTTCCTGTCAACTCAACAATTTTCCCGTCTTCCCATTTATTCAAATGCAACAAATACCTATATTTCATGTAGAGTCATTTCTCCCCCTTCTATGTATTTAACTATCATCATGCATTTTAAACTACCACTGTTACAAGGTCAGTTCAATTGTTAAATGGCAAACTCAGAATCCATCAGGTACACTGTACTTACAATAATTGTTTGGTATCAAATACAATCAGTTACATATTTGTACTGTATCTGCTTTACCCTGGAAATTCCCTTTAAAGAAATTTTGTTTTTGATGGATCTTTAAATACAAATGCTCAAGGAAGTAAATAGGAAAAAATTAGTCAGAAAATGGCAACAGAGAATTTTAATAATGTATCTTTTATTTCTAGTAACACAATATAAAGCATTGGAGACTCTTTACAAATGTAAATGCATGTGGGCACATATGCATTTGAGATATATATGTGTGTGTGTGTGTGTGTGTGTGTGTGTGTCAAAAATAAATATACATTTCACAAATACATATAGAGAGCAACACAGAGTCTTTGTATTTGTGCATGTGTGTGTGTCAGATAAAAATATATACCTTATAAACACATCTATATAGAAAACAATACACAGACAGAGAGAATGGGTTGTAAGCAAGAAAGAAGAGGAGAGGGAATGTTTTTGTGCAACCCGAGCTGGACATCACTTGTAGCCTAGATTGACAAGAAATTTGGAAAGTGGCTCTTCTGCTTCTATCTTCCCAGGTTTGGATTTATTGGTATGAGTCACCACACCTGGATCAACATTTTTTTTATGGAGTCAGAATGTCATAAAGCCCAAACGGTGGTTCATAATATTATAAGAGGTTCTCAAGAATTAACAAATTAATTTTTAAAAGAATGAAAATATACATTTAAGAACATTATGTTGACAATGTGTTTAATGACTGAAAATGAACTTGAAATTGTGATTCTTTAGCCTCTACTCTTCCAGTGTCCATATTTGCATTAACAGGGTTGGAATACAGACTTCTGTGTGCATGTCAAGAACTGTACCAAAGAGCATCATCCCAACTCCATTTTTCCTTGATCTAAAAATATTGGTTTTTAAGTCTTAGCATATAAAATGGCTATTTTCATGTGTTTTTAATGAACTATTGGATATATTTTAAAAAACTTTTCTATTAACTTATTTTGATACTCACAGTGATTATGAAAATATACACAAGACTAATACTAACTCACGCCAGACCAAAAAAAAAAAAAAAAAAAATCACAGAATCTAGGGAAGAAGGTGAGGAAGAAACCTTCCACTAGCTAAGGAGCTATTGGTATCCGACATCTGCTGGGAGGGAGAGAAGAAACTTTCTGAAATTATGTAATCACTGGTATGTCAACCACATGACAGACAAGACTTATTCCCAAACTAGATGTGCTATAAAAACTGGACTGTGTGGGGAAACAAAATAGAAAGTAGGAACTAAATGTTGAGCAGGAAGGATGGAAATGTGGAATGGACAATTATGAGAAAAGTTTGGAGCAGTGTCCTATTCCAAATTATATTGTATAAAATTATTATCACAAAATTAGCAAATTAATTTTCAAAAGAATGAAAGTATCCATTTCAGATTATTTTGACAAACTGAGATTTACTCTATGCTTGATATCAATATTCAAGTCACTTGCTCTGTTATTCATCTCTGTAAAATAATCGCTTCTTTCTTTCTTTTGGTTCTTCTAGGTAACTTTTAAAGCATCCAGACACTCACTTTCTCCAGATTTAAAGTATGTTCTCCTGGCATATGACGTCAAGCAGGTAAAGGAACTCATGCTTCTACAGAACTTTTTCTCTGTGGACACTGAGACAGCTAGTTTACATTTAAACTTAGAAGTGCTCAGGCATGTTGAGTGTGGCTTTGGTAAAGACATGGTTGAAATTGAGATAGTTGACTAGCAAATAATTAGAACAATCAATCTGTCGGGTGAGAGTTACAAATGCATGAGGTTTTAGCAAATGTGACAGAAGCATGCTTGTTTTCAGGATAAGACCATTATTATCAGTGGAATTAGAGAGCATATATAGTTGAGAAACTTTCCTACTGGATATGTCCTGAGCTGCAGTGTATACATAAAGAGAACACTGTTTCAAATAATGACCAGTATATGCTTTAGTAGTATTTTAAGGTTTTAATTACATTTGTGTGTGTATGAGAGTGGGGGGGGGGGCATTGGTGTTTTTCATAATATGAGTGAAGGTCAAAGGGTCACTTGGGGAGTGGCTTTTCTCTTCCTTCCATCTGAGTCCTAGAGACCGAATTAAGTAAGGTACTAAGGTCAATAGTCTTAGCAGAAAATGCCTTTATTCACTAAGACATCTTGCCAAGCCAGGTTTTGGATTTGTTGTTGTTGTTGTTGTTAATGTTTTACTGAAATTGTGTGGAATCTGAAGTGTCTACTCATACAAGATAGGAAGTGAGGTCTTCACACACTGAACTACTTTGCCAGCTGGTTGTAATTTAAAAATAGCTGTGTCGTGTGTGTGTGTGTGTGTGTGTGTGTGTGTATTTTAATGGGCATCTATGTATACATTTGTAGAAATGCAGATTTATACATGATAAGGAACATAAATAGAGATCAGCACCAACCTGCGTGTTACTCCTCGACTTCCATCTTTTTTAAGACAGAAACTTTTTGCTTTTTCTCTGTTTCTACATATCAGAAATACTGTCTGTAAGCTTTTGAGGAGTCTCCTGTCTTCTACCCCCACTGCCCTGTGGAAGCAATGGAGTCACAGACGTTGTATAATGTGTCAGTTTTGCTGGCATTCTGAGGATTTAAAATCAGGACTTCAGGTTTTCATGGCCAGTGCTTTTATCCACTGAGCTGTCTATTCAACACTGTTGATAGTATCTGATGTCGTCTCTGTAGTGTCAGAAAGTAGAACAACAAACTAAATTAACCAATTATAATAATATTTTCTCAGTCACTGCTTTATTATTCTACTCCAGCTTTAAAGTACAATTAGAACATACATAAGGCAAGTGAGTATACTGTAGAATTAAAAAGCAAAGTAAGTGTTAACAGGCAATTCGGCACATTCGTTTCTATAGTGAATAAATGATGGGAGATTACTCAAGGAAGTTTTATGAGCTTTAGGACAGACAATAAAAATTTATGGAGTTAAGGCAGAAAGTTTCATATAACACATTAAAAGCCTTCAGACACATGGCATTTCACAGTTCAGAAGACTTGCTGTTTAATGCATTAGCCTTTTGGAGTGTACATCTGATGTGTATCTTTAAAGTTTGTATTTATACTGAAAAATAAATTATTATGAAAAAATATGGTGACATTATCATTACAAGCTTATCTACCTGTTAACTCTTTTCGTGTTTTTGGCTGACTGGCGTTTTCTTTGTGTTTCTTTCATTTGCAGACTTTGTAAGGTACTTGTTATAGTGAGAAAAAAATGTGTGTTTTAATATGAGGAAACATAATAAAATATACTTCAAAGTTACAAAGAATTTAAATTTGACCTGGTGTATAAAAAATATAGAAATTTTATCTTTTGATTATGTTTGAATTCTCCATTTAGCTCTTTACTCCATTTTTTGATTGGGTTGTTTGGTGGTTTGGTGGTTTGATTCTTCAGTACTGTATATATTTTGGATATTAGCCCTCTATCTGATGTTATCAATTCTTGATCTTAGAGCATGAGCCATTAGAGAGAGATCTGCTTAGGAAATTCCCCCCTGTGCCAATGAGTTCAAGAGTCTTTCCCACTTTATCTTCTATTAGATTCAGTGTATTGGGTTTTTTGTTGAAGTCTTTGATCGACTTGGACTTGAGCTTTGTGCAAGGTGGCAAATATGCCCCTATTTTCATTTATTTACATATTGACAGCCAGTTAGACCTGCACCTTTTCTGAAATGCTTTCATTATTCCATTGTATATGTTTGCCTTCTTTCTCAAAGATCAAGTGCCCATAAATATGGGATTTTATTTCTGGGTCTTCAATTCTATTCCACTGATCAACTTGTCTGTCTCTGTACCAATAGCATGCAGTTTTGGATATATGTGGTTTTGTGTGTGTGTGTGTGTGTGTGATGGTACCTGTGTGGTAGTCAGTTTATGGGAGTTTCTTCTCGCTCCTACTCCATAGGTACCAAATATTGAATTTAGGCCTGTTGGCAAATATCTTTACCTGCAGATCCAGCTTGCTGATCCAGTGAAAATTGGTATGTAAGCATGTGGAAGCAGTCATGGAAATCAAGACTGGAACTGTCAAGAAGATAAACATTCATAGCAATAACAGATAATCTAGAACTCAGAAATGGGTTCTTTGGAATATAGGCAAGTGAATTTTAGATGAGTAAAGAAATTTCTTCAAAGAATAAAGTTTATCTTTTCAACAAATGATGCTGGAGTCATTAGATAATAAGAATATAAGAAACCCTCAACATAGTGAGTGAAGTTGCTTGTTGCTTGTCACCAAGCCTGATAATCTGAGTTTGAGCCCTGGGAACCATATAGTAGGAGAAGAGAATTTTAAAAAGAATATATATATATATATATATATATATATATATATATATATATATATATGTGTATATATATATATATATATATATATATATAAACATGTATATGTGTGTGTGTGTATGTGTGTGTGTGTGTGTTGTGTGTATGCATATACACACGATATATTGTAGCTGTCTTCAGAAAGTTGTGAGCCAGCATGTGTATGGTTGTTTGGAATTGAACTCAGGACCTCCAGAAGAGCAGTCATTGCTCTTAACCACTGAGCCATCTCTTCAGTCCCTACTTATTAATTTGAAACACAGGTCTCACTATGTAACCAAAGATTGTTTTAAAAATCTGCACTTTTATTTTTAATTATTACTTGGGGGATTTGAATACAGTTCAATTAGTTGATGGAATGCTCTTCTATCATACATAAAACCCAGTATTTAATCACCAACAACCACACAAACAAAGCATGGTGGTGAATACCTATATTCCCAGCACTATAGATGTAGAGGAAGAGGATACAGAGTTAAAAGTTCTTGGCAACATAAAAAGTTTGAGGCAAGTTAAGGGTACATATGATCTTGTTTATCACCTTAAATAACTCAGATATCATTTTGTTGATAAACAGTTAAATGGTTATAGTACCATGCAGAGTATACAACTCAGAAATATAAAGGAAAAGGATTTGATATATCCAAGATCATGGGTGACTCTCCAGAGTACACATGAGTTTTAAAAGGCAACCCCAAAATCTCCTGAGTGTATGCTTCCATTTATATAACAATCTGGAAATAAGAATGTTGAGAGATGGAAAGACAGAGAAAGAAATTTTCAGGCATAAGTTTAAAGTGAAAACAATTCTCTTTATTTTGTGTAGCACTTTTTTTGCTCTTAGTGGGGAGAAAAATGTCTGGTTACTGACTCTGTCAGTACCCTGGATTCTTACACAATAATGTTTAAAACGTTTGGTTATTATTTATAATGATTTAAATTTCATGTTTTATTCACTTATTACTTTTATACACGTCTATATATGGAAACATATGTACCACAGTAAGTCTTTGAAGGTCAGAGGACAACTTGCAGGAATCAGATCCCTCTTTCTATCTTGTGTCCCAGGGATCGAGCTTAAGCCACCAGGTATCAAGCGCCTCTACCTACAGAGCCATCTCACCATCTCCTGCACATTAGGTGAAACTAGCAGAAGGATAAGTAGCATTTCCATCTAAGCACATTTTCTAACTACGTATGAATTTATAATTAACTCAAAATAAAAACATCTAATTAGTCAAAAGATCTATTTGAAATTTTTCCTAAGACTTAAAATTTATAAAAAAAAATCAGGTCCAATTTATTTAATCAACTATGTAAATTATATAAAATCTTTGAACTTTTTGCTTATGTGAGTTCCCAGAATAGATGAGTACGATTTTTGTACTTGTTTACATAATAATTTTTTCAGGCTAATCTTGCAGAATTTTAAAGATTTGTGAATGAGACAGATTAAAAATAGGAAACAGATCACATACTAAACACACTCAGTTATCAGTTCATGAATATCTCATCTCTATCTGTGTTGAGCACTTACCTGTCTTGGGGGAATGTCCAATGTCAGTACATTCCAAGTGGTAATATTGAATATTTCTGTGGATGTTTGAATAAGAATTCCCTACACAGGTTCATATATTTGAATGCTTAATCATCATGGAGTTGAATTATTTGAAAGGATTAAGCAGATTATGTGGTATGTCCTTGTTAGGGAAAGCATGTCACTGGGAGAGGGCTTTGAGGTTTCAAAAGTGCATGCCAAGTCAAGTCTGTCTGTCTGCCTGTCTGTCTCCCCCCTCTGTGTCCCTCTCTCTATCGCTCTATGCCTATCTCTGTGCCTCTCTCTGCCTCTCTGTCTGTCTGTCTCTGCCTCTCTGCCTGTTTCTGTCAGTCTCTATCTCTCTGTCTGTCTGTCTCTCTCTCTCTGTCTCTCTCCATTTTTTTTAATGTTTCAAATCCCCGTGTTCCTGAATTGTATACTCACCTCTTGAAGCTTAGCTCTGCTCTGATCAACTTTATCCTTCCAAATTGTTGCTTATTTTCCCAGATTAGATTTATGCTTTGTTAGGGTCCAAGAAATAGCCACATATTCAGATACTAATTTCAGTCGGGTGTTGATTATTGATCAATATACATTCCAAGACTAATTAATTACTGATGCAGACAAGAGTCTGGATCAAAGCCTTGGACCTTGGGAAGTCCTCAGATCCAGTTCTTACATGGAAAAAAAAAAAAAAAACAACGAAGAGCTGCACTTGCAACATATCTTTATCTGGACAAAGCAGCTCAGTCTCACATTTAAGCTGATAGCCTGGGTTTAGAGACCAGAGGAACTCCAAAGTCAAACAACAAGTTTTTTTTCAGGACAAGGAACAATGGGTCACATTAAGGTTGTGAGCTACAAAATGAAGGCTAAGAGAATATGCTTAGTTTTACTATGTAACTTGTATAGGACTGGAAATTGCTCAGTTCATAAAGGCACCTACCACTAAGCTGATAACCTGAGTTCAGTTCTATGGATCCACATATTGAAGGGAAAGAGCATATTTATGTGTATTGTCATCTTGATGCTTTTGGACCTCAACAAGTACACACACATGTGCAAACACATACACTAAAATAAATAGATTAAAATGTAATTAGAATCACATGTCACAAAATGGCTCATGCTTTGAATTTAGAAGGAAATATATACATAAATATATACATTTGTAGTCAGATTGTTAATGCATAAATATTTATGGGTATGTAAGACATATCAAAAAAAACCTTTTATTTGTATATTTTAACTATAGCCTGAGGGATTTATGTGAATCAAACATGTCCATGAAACCATCATCTGGATTAAGAAAGCAAAGCTTCATTCTAGAACTACATTCTAAACACTTGTATCAGAAATCACTGTCTAGTGGCCAACATCAAACTAAATGGAGAGAAGCTGGAGGCAATCCCACTAAAATCAGGGACCAGACAAGGCTGCCCACTTTCTCCCTACCTATTCAATATAGTACTTGAAGTCCTAGCCAGAGCGATTCCACAACAAAAGGAGGTCAAGGGGATACAAATTGGAAAGGAAGAACTCAAATTATTGCTATTTGCAGATGATATGATAGTATATATAAGTGACCCCAAAAAACTCCACCAGAGAACTCCTAAACCTGATAAACAGCTTTAGTGCAGTAGCTGGATATAGAATCAACTCAAACAAATCAATGGCCTTTCTCTATACAAAGGATGAACTGGCTGAGAAAGAGATCAGGGAAACATCACCCTTCACAATAGTCACTAANCAGAAGATGGAAGGATCTCCCATGCTCATGGATTGGCAGAATCAATATAGTAAAAATGGCTATCTTGCCAAAAGCTATCTACAGATTCAATGCAATCCCCATCAAAATTCCAACTCAATTCTTCAAGGATCTAGAAAAGACAATTAGCAAGTTCATCTGGAATAACAAAAAAACCTAGATTAGCAAAAACTCTTCTCAATAATAAAAGAACCTCTGGTGGAATCACCATGCCTGACCTCAAGCTGTACTACAGAGCAATCATTATAAAAACTGCATGGTACTGGTACAGCAACAGACAGGTAGATCAATGGAATAGGATCGAAGACCCAGAAATGAATCCACACACCTATGGTCACCTGACCTTTGACAAGGGAGCTAAAACTATCCAGTGGAGAAAGGACAGCATTTTCAACAAATGGTGCTGGCACAACTGGCGGTTATCATGGAGAAGACTGGGAATTGAACCATTCTTATCTCCTTGTACGAAGGTCAAGTCTAAGTGGTTGAAGGATCTCCACATAAAACCAGAGACACTGAAACTTATAGAGGAGAAAGTGGGGAAAAGCCTCGAAGATATGGGCACTGGGGAAAATTTTCTGAATAGTACAGCAATGGCTTGTGCTGTAAGATCGAGAATTGACAAATGGTAACTCATAAAGTTGCAAAGCTTCTGTAAGGCAAAAGATACTGTCAACAAGACAAAAGGGCCACCAACAGATTGGGAAAGAATCTTTACCAATCCTAAATCTGATAGGGGACTGATATCCAATATATATAAAGAACTCAAGAAGGTGGACACCAGAAAATCAAATATCCCCATTAAAAAGTAGGGCACAGAGTTAAACAAAGAATTGTCAACTGAGGAATACCGAATGGCTGAGAAGCACCTGAAAAAATGTTCAACATCCTTAATCATCAGGGAAATGCAAATCAAAACAACCCTGAGATTCCACCTCACACCAGTAATAATGGCTAAGATCAAAAAATCAGGTTACAGCAGATGCTGGTGTGGATGTGGAGAAAGGGGAACACTCCTCCACTGTTGGTGGGACTGCAAGCTTGTTCAACCACTCTGGAAATCAGTCTGGCGGTTCCTCAGAAAATTGGACATAGTACTACCAGAAGATCCAGCAATACCTCTACTTGGCATATATCCAGAAGAGTTTCCATCTGGTTATAAGGACACATGTTCCACTATGTTCATAGCATCCTTATTCATAATAGCCAGAAGCTGGAACGAACCCAGATGTCCCTCAACAGAGGAATGGATACAAAAAATTTGGTACATTTACACAATGGACTACTACTCAGCTATTAGAAACAATGAATATATGAAATTCCTAGGCAAATGGATGGATCTGGAGGGTGTCATCCTGAGTGAGGTAACCCAATCACAAAAGAACTCACATAACATGTACTCACTGATATGTGGATACTAGCCCAGAAGTCTAGACTACCCAAGATACAATTTACTAAACACATGAATCTCAAGAAGAATGAAGCTCAAAATGTGGTCTCTTTGCCCCTTCCTAGAATTAAGAACAAAGCACACACTGAAGGAGTTACAGAGATCATGTGTGAAGCTGAATCAAATGGATGGACCAACCAGTGATGGCGGCTGCCAGGGATCCTTCCCATAATCAGCCACCAAAATAAACACTATAGCATATGCCAGCAAGATAATGCTGAAAGGGACCTGATATAGCTGTCTCATGGGAGGCTATACCAGTGCCTGGCAGGCACGGAGGTGGTTGCTCGCAGTCAGCTATTAGTTGGAACAAAGGACTCCCAAGGAAGGAGCTGGAGAAAGTACCCAAGGAGCTGAAGGGGTCTTCAACCCTATAGGTGGAAGAATAACATGAACTAACTAGTTCCCCCTGCGCTCATGTCTCTAGCTGCATGTATGGAAGAAGATGGCCTAGTTGGCCATCTTTGGGAGGAGAGGCCCCTTGGTCATACAGACTTTATATGCCCCAGTACAGGGGAATGCCAGGGCCATTATGTGGGAGGGGGTGGGTAGGGGAGCAGGGCGGGGATGTGGGAGGGTAAGGGGAAATTTCTGGATAACATTTGAAATGTAAATTAAGAAAATATCTAATAAAGAGGAAAAAAAAGAAATCACTGTCTAACTTTCACTGCTTAGCTTTGATGACTTTATATTTGATATAAATAGTCTCATGAAGTATATTATTAGGCGTATATTCTTTCTTATTTAAAGTTTAAAATCCGTGGCTCTCAGAGGGTCTATGATTGATTCTTCTGTACTACACTAGATACCAAGGGTGATCCACTCCACTGCTGATGTAAGTTCTGAAAACTGCACATGAGTTACAGGTTCTGTTGATAACAGACAGGTTTTCCTTTTCTCTTTCTTTTTACTGTGTTTGACCTGACTTTTCCTCTACCTGTATTGAAGCAAGTATATAGAAGACATAGAAAACTTCTAAGCACTCAAATTAGCCTACCCAGGTGGGAATGCTGTTCATTCATCATCCTAAACCTCACAGAGCTCTCACAACTTGGATGTTGATACCATATCCTAAGGAGAAGGCAGGATCAGAAATGTTTGCCATTTACTTGAAGGCTTTGCTCTGGCATAGGGGTGTGTCCACCCTTCTAATTGCAGCTGCTCTGGCCTTTCTATTACTAGAACATGAATTCAAAAAGCATGAAGGATTAATCTGGAAACACACAAAATACTACATTGATTCTAAACAGAAGACAGATGATAGCTTGCAAGAGTCAATATTCTGTTTATAATGGAGTTCCTGGTTGTCAGACTTGGTAGAAAGCACTTTTACTTGCTAAACCATCTCATGGACTAGGCATACATTATTTTGGATACTCAAGTGGTATTTGTGATATTTTTCTAGGCTTAGACATTATACATCTTTATACTTCAAATTATTCCTTAAACAGTAACTATCTAAATGGTATAAACTGAAAATATTTTTCCCAAATTTTTTATTAGATATTTTCTTAATTTACATTTCAAATGCTATTCCAAAAGTCCCCTCCTCCCTCCCCCTCCCTGCTCCCCTGCCCACCCACTCCCACTTCTTGGCCCTGGCGTTCCCCTGTATTGGGGCATAAAAAGATTGCAGTACCAAGGGGCCTCTCTTCCCAATGATGGATGACTAGTTCATCTTCTGCTACATATGGAGCTAGAGACATGAGTTCTGGGGGTTCTGGTTAGTTCATATTGTTGATCCTCCTTTAGGGTTGCAGACCCCTTCAGCTCCTGGGGTTCTATCTCTAGCTTCTCCATGTGGGCCCTGTGTTCCATCGTATATATGATTATGAGGATCCACTTACGAAACAGCTATATCAGGGACCCTTAAGTAGGCACTAGCTGTCCTATGCCATAGTGTCTGAGTTTAATGATTGATTATGGGATGCATCCCCCTGGTGGGGTAGTCTATGAAAATATTTTAAACAGTTTTACTAGAGCATTTTATTATAATTTCACGTGTGTGTGTATGAGTGTTTGTTTGTGTGTGTTTGTGTGTGTGTGTGTGTGTGTATGTGTGTATGCATGTGTATGTGTGTGTGCTGCACACACAGTCATGGAAAGGTGTGCTGCTTGTGCCTTATTGCCCTCTGTTTGATACACTACATGCTCTGTAGAGTGTATTTGCTGCTATCCAGACTTGGTTGCATCTACACTCCCCTGTAGGTCTATAGACAAAATCCTCTTTATGATAAATATCTATTTTAACTAAGAAGTAATCGCTGTAAAATGAATCAGGCACGCACTAGTGCTTGAAAAAGTAACTCTTCTCTAGTGAATTATCTAATTAAATTCTGGGTTTTAATACTTCAGTGCTTTACAATTACCCAGACATCTTTAAGAAGTCTGTGGGAGTAGAGTCTGGCCATGGGATTGTCTAGGCCATTAAGCTTCATACATTTGGGGTGTACTGCTATATTGACTAATCCTGTTAATGATGAACTTACAGAGACACCTGGGGAGATGGCTCAGTGGATAATAGTATTTTCTGCACAAATATTAGTACCTAACTTTAGACCCCCAGAACCCACTTATAAAAGCAGTTATGGCTCTGCTTTAGTGTTAAGAGAGTGGAGGTTGAAACAGGAGGATGCTGAGACTGACTGGCTCACTGTCAGCCTGGGTCCAGTTTCAGAGAGAAATATTGTCTTAAAGGAATAAGGTAGAGAGTGATAGAGTAGAATACCTACTCTATCACATACCTTGCACATACATATGTGCCTACACAGACATACACAAACACATACAATAACAAGATTAGGGGAATCATAGTCTATATTTGGATAGATGGTACAGCTTCTTCATCTTCAAATCTTGCCATCATTCTCCTGTTTTAGCTGCTCTTGCCAAACTGTTTGCATACTGAACTTTCTCCTCATTTGAAGCAAGTTGATAATACAGGAACAACATCAATATATTTTATCCACTTGTTCATGTGTATAAATATATAGCTAGATAAAAGCATATGAGAGAAATAAATGAATTTGAAGAAGTGTCCTGGAAGCTGATCTGCATTTTATGAACTGGCTAGTCTTGTACTCATCACTTCATCCCAAATGGAACCATCTAGTTTGAAATAGGATTTGTCATTTTTTATTAAATATTCATTACATTTATTTATTTTATGACTATGCATGTAGGCAATTATGCATGACATGTTGCATGTGTATAACTCAAAAGACCACTTGCAGGAGTCTGTTCTATCCTTCTAATATATGGTTATAAGGGATCAAAGTTGAGATTTCAGATTTGACAGCAATTGCTTTTACCTATTAAACCATCTTGCCAGTCCAGTTCTAGATTTTATGCTTTAGGGATATGTGGGGAATCTGAAAATGATCTGCCTGTACAGGTTTCCATGAGTTATAACATTCACATGATTTGATGTATGCATTGCTATGACAGCAATATATATATATATATATATATATATATATATATATATATTTGTTAACTAAATCCTTGCCTGTGTGCATGTATATAGGTCAGTACACCATACATGTGTATATGTGTGCATGTTTTTGTGTGTATATGTATGTGTTTCTCTCTCTCTCTCTCTCTCTCTCTCTCTCTCTCTGTGTGTGTGTCGGTGTGTGTGTGTCGGTGTGTCTGCGTGTCTGTGTCCGAAAAGGTGAGCATGTTGAGGCCAGAGGTCCATGTCCTATGTCTTCCTCAATCACATCTCTGTTTTATTTATTGAGCTAGAATCTCTGTCTGAACCTAGAACTCACTAGTTAATGTAGACTATCTGGCCATCAAGGACTAAGAATTTACTTGTCTCTACATTCCAAGTGCTGGGACTCGAGCTTTGTATACCATCATACCCAGCATTTTACATAAGTGCCATGAATATAAACTGAAGCCCTCATGTTTGTAGGGAAAATAGTTTATTGACTGAGCCATTTCTTACAACTCTGATCACAGAAATTTTAGTAAATGAATATATTATAATTCATTATGTAGAAGAAAATATATTCATTGTTTCCTAAGCTTAGACACATTATTCATCTATGATTCATCTTATCATAGATCACTTTAATGTTACAGAGGATACAATAAAATACTACATTAGCAAAACACTCTCACTGTCAAATAGGACTGGCTATATAGTATTGACTTCATACCAAACTATTGACCTGAAACAGTAATTTTATTGTGAGTGTGAATGCTTTGGGTCTAGAATTCTTGAAGAAGTTGGCTTTAGAGGGCCAGCATGATATATTTTCTGTCCTTGATGACCAAGGTGGTAGCTGTGGCCATCATGTGCATTGACTGAGCTGAAAGAAGGACATCTCCACTCCTTTACTCACATAGTTGACAAGTTAGCTGGCTGCTAGCCCAGAGTCTCAATGGTTTTCATGTGACCCTCGCCAGGGGCTACTTGAATGTCCACATGGCATGACATCTGGCTTGTCCCAGAGTGGTGATTTGGCAGATCCATGTGGTGTCTGGAATGCCTTAAAAAATAATCTACCCTTAAACCTCATCAATTATTTCTCCCATTGTGCTCTGTTGCACAGGAACAGCTGTGCAACCAAGTGGGAAGTGCTATGATAAGAGGTGGAAGTTGAGGGATGGGAGTCATATCTGACTCTTTAGGCCAATGAATGGCTCTTTTGGCTGTCATCCATCTAGAGACAGAGCAGTTGAACTGTAGAGAGGCTCAGTGCAGTAAGCAATGGGATCACCTTGCACACGTGAATTTGAAAATGCTTGTGTTTCTCAATCTGGCTAGCAGATTTTTGAAACAATTGACTCAAGAATTGAGAAATTTTCCAGAAATGTCATGTTGAAAGAGGAAAAGCCCTCCAGCCAGAGGGACTACTTCTTTCCCACAAAGAGGTTTAGAATTTGTCAGACCACCTTATAGGAAAATTCTAGAGCCCAGATAATAAGTCAGTGGTGTGTGGGACCATACCTCAACTAGGCCTACTTAAATGTTCATATCAGTATTTCTTTATTTAAACCTCAGAGTCACTGTAGGACTCAGGATGGACATTGAGGGTCACTGGATCTCTTTGTTTCACTTGCCATTGTGGCCATATTAAGTAAAATCTCCTTTTATAATATATCTTTCTCATTATTAATTTTCTGTTATAAATATTTTATTTTAAAATATATATGTACATATATTTCTCCCTGTGGGTCTGTGCTTGAAAATGAAGTATCTACAAAAGCCAGAAGAGGGTATTAGATCCCATGGAACTAGAGTTACAGGCAGTTGTAACCTGGTGTGTGGGGGAGATTGAGGAGAACTGAATTGAAGTCCTCTGCCAGAATAGCATACACTCTTAATGAAGAGCCATTTCTCAGCACCATAATTTGCTTACTTTAATTAGCTTCTTAAGAACAGGTGGCCAGTCTGTACCTTGGGGGGTATAGACTGTGACCACAAGAAGGTAACACCCTCAAAGTTAGGTATAGATTATAAGATATATGCTATTGAAATGAGGTAGCTTAGAAGCCAGCTGAGCAGTCATAAGGAAAGAGCTTGTTTTGTATTTATGACAGCCACTGCTTATCCTACAAAAGCTGGTCCTGTTTTCATAGCTTTGTGTGTGTGTGTGTGTGTGTGTGTGTGTGTGTGTGTGTGTGTGTGAGAGAGAGAGAGAGAGAGAGAGAGAGAGAGAGAGAGAGAATTAGTTTAAATAAAATTTACAAAATCACAGGATTGAAGATGAGATGTTTTAGTAAATTATAGAATTATATCATGTGTAATTGAGGTGTAGTTTAGTCCAAAATAATAACGAAAGGCTCTGGGTCTGAAGTTCAAGGCAATAATGAGCCAGATTGACCTTTTTAGGTAAGAGCTTGATTTACAGATATTACTGCTACAGAGAAGGAATAAGATAGCAGCATGTCAGGAGTTCTGGGGAGAACTCAGGCCCACATGGCAGAATGGTGAACAGGAGCCTAAAGGTTTCCTTGATCTGTTTCATCCCATAGCTAGCTGTTGCTGAAGGTAACCTATTGATGCTAAGTTAAAGACTGTGAGGTGATGAAGCTAATCTTGTGGTTCATGCTGGCAGTTAGACAAGACTCTAGAGAAGCAAGTTGCTTTAGTTCTGGAAACCAAATTATTATAGTTACATCTGTTGTTAGAGTTCAACCAAAATTCATTTTCATAAGTTAATACATTCCAAAAGTTTTCATCTGAGAGTCACAGTTATGTTAGATCAGACAACAAGGTGAAAAAGAAATGGCTATGAATTCGGCTAACTAAAGCCTAAGGTAAGATTTAATCTGGTTCTGGAGCTGCAGCATGCCAACTCTGCCACATTCCTCAAAGTTCTCATCAATTAATGAACTTTGCAGGAGGTTCATAGACCATGTGGATCTCTCCAGACCACTGTACACAGACTCTTTAGTCTCAAGCTTCCACAAAATGGAAATGATAAGTACTTTTATTGCAGAAAATAAAAACTTTCCACTTCAAAATATTATAGGTAGACGTCAACATCTGCCAAGATTTCCAGTTTCCAGTGTCCTGAAACAAAGAATTGGACTAGAGACACAAAGACAGGAATAGGAAGAGAGACTAAACCTTCTTCAATAGGGGTAGATGGAGGCATTGTTTGCACACACTCAGTTTTGTTACATGTCGCCTCAGTGGGAAAAGATTTCAAATCCTGCTCCTATCAGAATTTTTTTCTTATTAGATATTTATCCTCATCTTACTTTACTGCCACAAAAGGGCAGCAGGAAGCCAGAATCAGACGCACATAACAAAGGTGTCCCTAAGGATACCACAGAACTCTGTGAGGATGTGACAGTCCTACTTTGTTATTTTTAATGCAGATGGATATTTGCCCATATTAAGTACAGGACAAGGGTATCTTGAGGAGATGATTGTTGTCAAGGTTAAATCCCACTGCCTTCCATTAATCCCCCAAAGGTAGCAGTCTACCTTCTGACATACATTATACTAATACATACTCAGGAAAAAAGCTATGTCTTTGCAACTAATATGTCAGACTTGAAATCCTACAGATCATAGAATTGTTGCCTTGGTGCTAAACCAGTAGGGACAGATTGTTCTATTTAGTTGTGTCCATTCTGAAGAACATCAAATACAGAATAACTTGTCCTAAAATAGCTACAACAATAATTCTTAGTGTAAATGAGAAATCCCAAGTAAGACTTCAAAAAAATAAAGAATAAGGGAGCATCATAAATCCTAGAGCCACACTTTCTGATTATGACAACAGAGCAGTGTTTGGATTCCTAATTGGAGTTAACACTAATTAACTTTGCATTGCTTTGGTGTTGCCTTTTTCAAAAAGAAAACAGTTAATGATTGTACAAGGGAAAAAGCTAGCTCGCAGGTAGTGGTGTATCCTGGAGGGCATCTACATTAGCCAAATGGAAAAGACCTCAATGTTTCTGAGAAAATAGGGGTGAAGAATATAATTAAAGTCAAAAGGCCAATGTATTTTTGAAAGCCCTCAACCAGAAAATAAACAAGTTTTATTATAAAGAAATTTATTTTGGGACTGAGGAGACTCAGTGGGCAGAATCATGGGGTTAAGAATCATAGGCAGAATCATAGCTTAAGGTTCTCTGAGAGACATTCTTACAAGGTAATAGAGGAGGATGCTCACAGCCAATCATCTGAGCACAGGAACCCCAATGGGGAAGGACTGGAGAAGCTGAAGGGGTTTGCATGCTCATGGGAAGAACAACAATATCAACCAACCAGAACTCCCCCCACCCCTGCCCAAAGCTCCCAGGGACTAAACCACCAACCCAAGAATACCCATGGAGGGACCCGGACCCATGGCTCCAGACATATATGTAGCAGAGGATGGCCTTGTCCAACATCAATGGTAGGAGAGGGCCTTGATCCTGTGATGCCCCAGTGTAGGGGAATGACAAGGTGGTAAAGTGTGAGTGGGTGGGTAGGATAGGGGGAGGAAGGATGTGATGGGGTTTCCAGAGGGAAAACTGAGAAAGAGGATAACATTTGAAATGTAAATAAATAAAATATCCAATAAAAAAAATCACATTGTGGCAGGTGTAAGGACAAGACTTATTTTTTAGTTTGTTTTTATTTACTTCGTTCAACTATGTGATCATATGAACCTGTAGAGCAGAAGATTCCCACTGTGACTACAGCTCCTGTGTCCTCTGCCTCAGGGTCACCTTTTTTTTTTTCTTTCTTTCTTTTTTCTTAGATATTTTCTTAGTTTACATTTCAAATGCTATCCCGAAAGTTTCCTATACCCTTCCCACACCCTGTTCCCCTACCCACCCACTCCCACTTCTTGGCCCTGGCATTGCCCTGTATTGGGGCATATAAAGTTTGCAATACCAAGGGGCCTCTCTTCCCAATGATGGCCAACTAGGCCATCTTCTGCTACATATGCATCTAGAGACACGAGCTCTGGGGGTTCTGGTGAGTTCATATTGTTGTTCCTCTTCTAGGGTTGCATACCCCTTCAGCTCCTGGGGTACTTTCTCTAGCTTGTCCATTGCAGGCCCTGTGTTCCATCATATAGATGACTGTGAGCATCCACTTCTGTATTTGCCAGGCACTGGCATAGCCTCATACAAGACAGTTATATCAGGGTCCCTTCAGCAAATACTTGCTGTCCTATGCATTAGTGTCTGGGTTTGCTGTCTGATTATGGGATGGATCCCCAGGTGAGGTAGTCCATCCTTTCTTCTTAGCTCCAAACGTTGTCTCTGTAACTCCTTTCATGGGTATTTTGTTCCCTATTCTAAGGAGGAATGAAGTATCCACATGCTGGTCTTCCTTCTTCTTGATTTTCTTGTGTTTTGCAAATTGTATCTTAGGTATTCTAAGATTCTGTGCTAATATCCACTTATCAGTGAGTTCCTATCTAGTGACTTCTTTTGTGATTGGGTTACCTCACTAAGAATGATATCCTCCAGATACATCCATTTGCCCAAGAATTTCATAAATTCATTGTTTTTAATAGCTGAGTAGCATTCCATTGTGTAAATGTACCACATTTTCTGTGTTCATTCCTCTGTTGAGGTACATCTGGGTTCTTTCCAGCTTCTGTTTGTTATAAATAAGTCTGCTATGAACATAGTGGAGCATGTGTCCTTATTACCAGTTGGAACATCTTCTGGGTATATGCCCAGGAGAGGTATTGCAGGATCCTCCGGTAGTACTATGTTCAATTTTCTGAGGAACCGCCAGACTGACTTCCAGAGTGGTTGTACAAGCTTGCAATCTTACCAGCAATGGAGGAGTGTTCCTCTTTCTCCACAAATAACCCCATTAAAAAATGTGGTACAGAACTAAATAAAGAATTCTCAACTGAGGAATACTGGATGGCTGAGAAGCACCTGAAAAATGTTCAACATCCTTAATCATCAGGGAAATGCAAATCAAAACAACCTTGAGATTCCACCCCACACCAGTCAGAATGACTAAGATAAAAAATTCAGGGGCACCATTTTTGATAGAGTATAAAGAAGAGAGTGCATGGGAAACCCAGTATAATGTGAAAATGTGGCTGAAGTGATGGCCCAGCAGTTAAGATCATTTCTTCTTCCAAAGGACATGAGTTCAGTGTTCAGCACCTACATGTGTAGATTAGATCACAATCACTTGTCACTCCAATTCTTGGAGATCCAATACCCTCCTCTGGTATCAATAGGTACCTTCACCCACAAACACACGCACGCACGCGCTCACACACACACACACACACACACACACACAATACATGCAATTTAAATTACAGTAGATTTTTTTTAACATAAGAGCAGTCTGTATTCTACTGATTTTTGTTTCCCTATTTAAATCTATATGTAATGTAAGTAATTCTTTTGAAATAAATGTTCACCAGCATGGAGTACTAGTGGTGGTGGTGGTGGTGGTGGTGGTGGTGGTGGTGGTGTGTGTGTGTGTATGCATATGGAGGTCATCAAACAACTTGTATCAAACTCATGTGACAAGTGCCTCTAATTGCTAAGGCAACCCACCAGCTTCCTGTTAATTGCTATTAATCAATGAGAATGATGCAGATAGATGCAAAGCAGGGTAGAGAATGTCATAGCGCTGCAGGGATAGTTAAAGACTTATAACCCGGAGGGCTCAGACCCAAATAATCCATCTTAGGAACTGAGAATACATTATTGAACATACAGAGGAGAGAATTTCAAAGGCAGGCTCCTTCTTTCACAACACTTTGGAATGACAAGTATGCAGTGTATTTGAGACAGCATGTGAGTCAGGGATCACACTGGAATGAAGAGATGCCAGGACTTGAAGACTGTTCTTGACCAACGTAACTGCTGACTGACTGTGCAGACTGGAGTGACCCAACCAACATTTATCCATAATGTTACTCCTTATTTCTCAAAATAGAAAGGACTTATTTCTTTCCTAAGATTATAGCAAAAAAAAAGCTACTTTCTTTGAATCTAACTTCAAAAATAACTAAGAGAACTTAATATTCAGCATGTGATGTGTTTGTGTTGATTTATATGAAACCTTTAAGAAACACAGGCATGAAAAGAAGAGCACAGATATTCATTCTATTACTACTCATCATGGGTGACAGCTCCTGACTTCAGAGCTCACTCTGGGGCACAAAAGGCATAGAATTTTCTGGGAAAAAAAAAGTTATCTCCTATGACTCACAGGATATTTCATCAAGGTGGGGTCCTCCAACCCAGTAAAGAGCATCATAGCCAAGACTAGAATGCAGATGAAGTCTTTCTTAACAGATGGTATCTCTGGTTCTTTGAGGTCATGTCAGATGGCAAACACTAAATGGGTCTGCCAGAAAATTCTAGTCCATTTGGGAAATTATATGACTTAAGCCAAGTCTGAGTCTTTTACTCTGTCAAAGAATAGAAGGGGTGGAAGTCGTTTTGACAGGTCTCAAAAGCATCTTAGTAAATGAACCAAGCAGAAGAAACCACACTTGCTGATGTTAATGGAAAGGCTATGTTGACCGTGAGCAGGAGGCCCAGGATCATCTTTGGACATTAATACATATGCATAAACAATAAGGGATGGTGTGAAATCAGCCAAAATCATAGAAATCCATTTCGTTAACCCAAAAGGGAAAGTATGCTGTCATTAAAACCTCTGATTCTGTGTGTATGTGTGTGTGTGTGTGTGTGTGTGTGTGTGTGTGTGTGTACACATGTTCATATGTATGGGGTAGATGTGTGCACATGTGTGGAATTAGAGGTTTTCTCCAGATGTCACTCATCAGGTGGTCCCTACTTTCTTCTTGAGACCTGTTTTCTTATTGATCTAGTATTTGCCAAGTAAACTAAGGCTACTTGTTATTATGCAGACCTAATTCTAATTACTCAGTCCATATTGCCTTTCTTACATGATTGTGAGGACTTGAACTCAGCACGGTGTACTTACAAATCAGTCTTTAGTAAAAAAATCTCTTTTGAATCCATCTTTCAGCATCAAAAACTCCAATTTCATTTCTGTTGTCCACTTAGAATCATGCTCTGTGGTACATGAGTATGGTATGGTATATTGTATGTTGTATTCTCACCACAGCATAAAAGATTGCTTCAAGTATCACTGTGTGTTTTACCATTCCTTCCCTTGACACCCTAATATTTGCAGGATGAAGCCTGTATGGCCTGTGTAAACAGTGTTTCATTTTTATGCTGAGGTACAGATGGGCATGCACATATTGTGGTAAATAAACCTAGGCAATTCTTCTGAAAAGCAGCCACCTCCGCTTTCTTTTCTCCCTAGATATATACAAGGGACTAGCAGGAATCATCTCAAAGAACCTTTAAGAAAAGTAATTGCTCAGATTTCAATGAAGCTATACAATCTAAATTAATATGAGAGAGGAGAGAGAGAGGGAGAAGGAGAGAAAGAGGGAGAGAGGGGGGGGATGTTGAGAGCACATGTATATTTGTGAGTATAGGTGCCTGCAGAAGCCTGAAAAATCTGTCAGATCCCCAGAAGCTAGTGGAACAGGCGATTTCTATAGGCTGCTAGATACGGGTGCTGTGAACTAGACTCCAGACCTCTGGATGAACATCAAATGCTCTTAAAGCCTAAACCATCTTTCCAGACCCATGTTACATTAACATTGAATAGCTTTGCACTTGATTTTCAAAAAAGAACAAAAATTTGCACCCTTGAAAAACAAAAGGTTTACTCTTGCTAAGCAGGTTAAAAAAAAAAAGTAAAGCTGTGAAGACACAAGATCTGCCCCCACCTCCGATTCTCTCATTCATTCTCCTTTGTTCTCTACAGCATCTTCTCTCTCTGTGGGTGCATGCTCAAGTGTGCACATTGCATTCCATGTACAAAGGCTACAGAATAACGTCCAAGTTTTCTTCTGCCACAATGTAGGTTGTGGGATTTAAACTCAGGTTATCAGGTTTCACTGGAAACAATTTACCCACTCAGCCATCCCTCATCCTTCTCAGATTCTCTTCTTTCCGTAAATATAAGAGAGCAGGCACTGAGAAATAAGCTACACTGCACTAGGTAATGCTGTTGATAACATTGTGATATAACAACAATAAAGATAAAAGTTCTTCATGATGCCCAGTTGTAGGACTTTAAACAACTGGTAGGAAGCTGTTGATAAGAGTCGCCTCCTGGAATTCAAATTTTGCTTTTCTTGGCAGAGTTACCATTTCTTGTTTTTCCTATAACTCCCTATAGCAACCTGTTGCCTGTTTGTCTAAGATAAAGGATAAATTGTTATGAATTCTCTAAGTTCATAAATGTGAAAATCAGCTCCAATTTTTTTTAATGAGGTGGAATCTGGAAGCATAACCTCAAGCAAGACGCTTTGCTTTAGCAGTCACATGTTAAGAAGCTCCTTATTAAGCTCTTTGTCCCTATAAAGAAAAGGTCTTCAGGTATCACTGAATCTGCCTCAGTTTAGGGTCTAAATTACGTAATCAAAGCCATTTTTTTTCTCATAGTCAGAAAAAGCCCCCTGTATATTCTCGGGGCAATTGCACGCATGATATTAAGTACACCCTGTGGAAAGTATGCAACTCTTCATGCACAGCTGTGTGAAGGCATCCTTGAGGCTACTAGAGGTGAAAGGAACTGTATGGTGGGTCTGCCTGCAATCGTGGGTTTTCTTTGGCTCTCTCTTATACTCTCTGAGTGACTAATAGATGAAAGACAGAGTGCATATCCTCTGAACGTTCATCCCATCTGTCCTCTATTTTTTCTTTCTTCATATATAAGAAGGTGCCCTGAGAACTGACAGCTTCTTTATATTATTCCTTAGAGCACGAGACCCCAGAAAGTCAAATTTGAAATCCAGATAGTGATAGAACTTGACCTAGATAAAGTTTTTCAAGTTTTCAACTCAACTATGTTTCCACCAAACTGTTCTTTAAAACATTCCATTTTAGGGCAAGAAGGGGACATTTTAATTCCTCTAAAATGCTATAAAAAATCTATCTTGATCTCTTTTAAATGCTAATTGCTTTGCATTTTTCACACATTTTCTCATTTGCTTCTAAATAATTAAATATCAGGAAATGTGCAAGGTACCAGGAATAAAAATAGTTGCATACACTTTTGCTTCCCACTGGAAAATTGCAAATAGCAGAGGGGGAAATGTATATAATTCAGATGATAGAGCCGATTAAAATAAGATAAGCCTCCAAATAACAGTCTATGGACATATTAACTGGTATGAAGATTAAGTAGAGAATTATAATTTTAGCAAATAGACAAACATGGGAGATAATGCTTTTAAGCACATATGGAATACAGTCATGAAAGGCCCCAGAGTGGGTGCAGTAGACAGGAACATGGTGGACTCCCTGAGTGCTGGGTATGAAGTTCAAGACTAGATCACCTCACACTGGGATGGTTAATGATGGGTGTCAGTATGGCTCCATCAATAATCAGCTAGAAGACAGTTCTCACATCCTTATCTGTGAAGATGTTTCTAGATTAGTTAAAACCAGAGTATTTGACTTAGTATTTATGTACAAAGTATTTATGTTTGCACTCAATTTTCAATACATATCTCTGTGGTATGTGGTATACATATATGCTTTTTATATTCAAATTATAGTTGCATTTATCAAGAGCACTCAATCTCATAAACCAAACCTGTAATGGATCATGGGTTCCAAAATATATTTTATTTCTTTTAAATTCCCTTTGGATTTTCTAAATTGTTTTGACATTTCTTTTCAACCCATCTTATCATTTATTTTATACTTCATCATGATGTCTTAGAGGATCATCTACAATAGTTATTTCACTCAGTTTAGCTAGTTCCTTATAACATTCATCTGCCTGGGCTAGTGAGATGACTCAGTGGGAAAAGCCATTGGCCTCCAAACATAATGTCCCAGCATTTGACTCCAGAAATATACATGGTGGAAAAAGAGAAATTGATTTTCCAAATTTGTCCTATGACATACACACATGCAAATGACAAATAAATAGATGTGTTTTGTTTTATTTATATGTGAGTTTATGTGTTTGTGTCTGTGTGTAGGGAAAACAATAAACAAGACCCTTACAATTGCACTGCTGATAGCAGCAGACATGAGCCCACATCCTTTCTTTGAGGATAGTAAACAGTGTAAGTATTATTTGAGTATCTAAAAGTCTTAATCCTTAGAAAGGGCCATCAAAGACAGATGATATAATAGGCAACACACATATACCATTTGCCTTGGGAAAACTCACTACCTATTCTATTATTGCAAGACTGTGGGTCTTCCCAGCTCTGTCCATTCTCTTTACATAATTATAGGTGTACCATAAACATAACTGTGTACTTTAATACCAACATTAATTATTGTGCACTTACTGATAGAATGCACATCTGCTGAGCTTCCTGAGGAATGAATATGAAATTCTTAGAAGCTGTGACCTGGTCTGGAAGTTTAAAATGTGCCATCTTTTCCTTATGTTAGCTCTGCCTAGATACCACCCTTTGTCACTGATGGCAAATATCACTCTGTAACCATTTCGATCCCACCAGTGCACTATACAAAATCTCAAGACATGAATGATCATTTTCTATAAAATTCCCAGTCAGTCCATCCTTCACCTTTCATCGTGGTAAATAATTGGAGAGCACTCTTTTAAAAGCCATCTGGCTACAACACATAAAGCAGTTTTACACGGACACATTTGCAGAGTTATTGCACAGAAGTCTTTTTTATTAGGACGCTATCTTGAAAAATCTCTCTTCACACATGAGAATATTTAAGGCTTCCGTGCTATAGCAGAAGCTTGCCTTTAAAAGAACTACAGTGATATATCTCATTTGCTTTTTCTAAATTCATTCTTTGGGTCTGTATCAGATAGATAGTTCTTAAAAATATCTTATGAGTGATTATTAAAAAGAAGTTTAGGACATTTGACATTTTTAAAAAATATATTTCTTTGCATATCCGGAAAACATTCACCAGCCAAACTTGAAGGGAATTGGCATTTTAAGGTAGAATAAAATCCATTTCTTTTATGTCTAGTTGTTCAAATGCATTTTGCTTAATAACCCAATTAGACTTGAAAATAGTACTGCAGCAAATGTGTGGTTTTAACTTTTGCACAATAAAATCTTGATTAGCTAGATCAGAACCAACGGGAAATATCAATTAGCCAGAAGGAACCAAACTATAAGGCATCTGAGAAGTATCTGGAATTTAGACAGCCATAGTAGAGGTTGTTGGAGAAAGTGTGTTGAAAGTTATAAGCAAGCATCTAATCAAATCTCATTGTCTTTTATTGTTTTATAATCATTATTTGGGTATTTAAGACTTCAGGGATCATTGAAGCACATTGTCTTTTGTGCACTATTCTTCTGACAAACTAGAAAATTGGAATAAAGTTCCAGCCACTATCAGTAACAAAAGCTGGAAGTTGCTGATGGTCCCTCAGGTAACCCAAGCCCACGAGCAGCTGCTTTCCAGCTGACAAACTGCAAGTCCATAAATAGACAGATGCTTGTCTCAGAATAGAGCGAATAGTGATGGTAGTTGTGAATACAAGAGAACAGAGTTAGAGGTATTCAGGAACATTCCTCCAACATTGGTGTAGAGACATTAGAGTGGCTCATTAGGTAGAAGGCTTACAAGTAAGCCTAAGGAACTGATTTCGGTTCCTAAAATCCAATAATGATAGAAAGAAAGAACTGACTCTTAAAAGGTGTCTTCTGAGCTGAGCTTCAGGCATACTGTGGCATAAGCCTGCCTGCATTTACACACTTACACACACACACACACACACACACACACACACACTTACACACACACACACACATGCATACATACTTGCACATACATATGCACACACGAATAATAAATACATCAATGAAATATTTTAAGAAACATCAGTGCTGCCATGAGTAGCTTCATATGGAATCTTTAATCACATCAATCTATTCCCCCAAATTTCAAATATTAATAAATTTAAAATTTACATTGTTTTTATTTATGTGTGCATGTGTGTGGTTACACCCATGTGAGTACGGTGTTATGCAGGCCTGAAGGTTAACCTTCTGTTCCCTAGAGCTGCATAACATGGGTATTAAGTTCCAATGTTCTCTGAGCAGTACCTACTCTTCAATGCTGATACATCTCCCTAAACTCTAAATAAGTTTCAATACATTCATTTTCTCCTGAATTTGCCTTCTAATGAAGGATCATGCAAGGAAGGTATTTACCAGACTCTTAATTGTGCAGTAGCTTGCTTGATGGATCTCCAGTGTAATTACAAAAGTAATTTGAAGAAGACATGCATGCAACTGACAATAGCACTTGTCCCAACTCATTATAGTTTTGGAATGCCTGACCTAGAAAGTGAGATACTATCTCAAAACACAATAACCCAAGTTGGAGAGATGGCCTAATAGTTCAGAGTCCACACTACTGTTTCAGAGAACCTGAGTTCCATTCTTAGCACTCATGTCAGATAGCTTACAATTGCCTATAACTATAGTCCAAAGAATCTGGTTTCCTTTTCTGGACTCCATGGGCACCTGAATTTATAAATTCACAGGTGCCCATCTATATATTCTTCCCTATATAGATGTGTGTGTGTATATAAACTTAAATAAAAGTATATGATAGTAGAAAATATATAATCTCTTCATATTCACTAAAGTGTCATTTTGTTCATTTTTCTGCTTTTGTTAAAGTTATAATTCCATTATATTCCATAACTAACAAAATTTAAAACCTTCATAACACCATAACTGTCATTAGACTCAACAAATCCTTCCTGCTTAATTCGACTATAAAAACTTCCTGAGACCCATTTTCATCCCCTCTTGGCTGTATTGCTGGAAGCCATACCCCTGCCTTTGCCAAATGCTATGAATGAAGAATTCTGATTTTCAGATGTGCTGATGACAAGTCATTACAAAATTATTTTATGTTTGATTCATTGTTTCTTGCTGAATACTGTACAATCGAGCAGTCCTGGGTCCAGACCAAGCAGTGAGCCATTAGGTGCCCTTCTCCCATTTTTCTCCATGCATATGTATAACTGCTCTTTTCCCTGCCCAACACTCTCACTTCTTTCTTATTAGTATTCATTCTCTTCTCAGCTTTCATTTCAGGACCATTTTTTGTGCTTTGATCTTCTGTCATTCCTCTAGTACTCCATAAATAGTGATTTTAGGAAAGTCACACATTGATTTGTCTTTGAGCCACACACAGAAAGTCAACGTCCAAACTGATACATCAGTTATAACCTTTGTTGTCCATCAGAGTCCTCCAAATGGTCATCCTCATCCTGTAATTATACAGATAGTCTACTCGTACTACAAAGTCAGTCACTAGTTGAGATGAAGCAGAAGACTAATCCTTGATCTTCTGTAAGTTCTAAAGAAATTGCAGGCTTTGGCCAGTTTACTTCAGTAGCTGTGTCACCTTCCAAGCTGCATGTGCATCACAAGAGAGCCTTTTGAAGTTATCCTCATCTTCTCTTCTCTTCTCTTCTCTTCTCTTCTCTTCTCTTCTCTTCTCTTCTCTTCTCTTCTCTTCTCTTCTCTTCTCTCTTTCTCTTTCTCTTTTTCTCTTTTTTCCTTCCTTCCTTCCTTCCTCTTCCTCTCTCTCTCTCTCTCTCTCTCTCTCTCTCTCTCTCTCTCTCTCTCTCTCTCTCTCTCCCCCTCTCTTTACACACCATTTCCCCAAGGGTGCTTTTGTCCTTTTGCCCATGCTGTACCTGTCACTGAGTGAGTCACTGAGAACATGAAACTCTACTGCACTCTGTACATAAGTCTAGTTCACTGAAGCAGCTTTGGTGAAACTATTTCTACCAAAATTATTTGCACCATTCATACCAGGCAAGAGATAGTATTCCTGTTATCAGAATTTACTAATTCTACATAGTTATGGGTTTTAGTAGGAGTTTCCATACATGTACACGATGCATTTTGATCATGTTTGCAGGAGCTATTACCCTGTTATATTCTTTCTAGTATCCCTGATCCTCTTGCCTTTCCTGAAATAATTCTAGTTATTCTACTTTTATGACCCACACACAGTGTAAAATCTTTCCTTTTATTGATAAACTAGTTAGTTCTTCTTTGCAAGAGGAGAGGTAGCGTTATTTATAGGGCCTAGGACTGTGACTGGTGGACAACTCTCTTGTCAGTGGTTAGACAATTAAAGAAAATGTATGTTTCTCCACCTACCAGTCTTTACCTAGGGCAGGAGTAGAGTCATATGAAACATTGTTTGCTTGCAACTTTTAACTCCCTATAAACTCTCAGGTAGAGGTGATGTCTCATGAGCCTGTTTTTTCAGTCAACCCTTAACTGCGTATAAACCCTCAGTGTGGAGGAGTCCTCAAGTGCCTCCCTCCCTTTCATGATGAATTGTTGAGGGACTTGGGTTGATGTAGGTCTCAAGTGTTTAATTCCAGCTTTTGAGATTCTCATAATGCAATAACCTCATCGACCATGAAGGACATCATTCTACAACACTGTACCCTTTCCTTCAACATGAATATTCCTTCTCTTCAGTCTCCCTTTATGTAAGAGACTGCCCCTTCAAGAAAAATCTAAAAGTTATTAAAAATAGAAGAGCTGCTAGTTAGGCTAAAATAAAGCTACAGGATAGCTAGCAAGTTCTCTTATTTAATCACAGAGAGTTTTCCTCTGGATTTGATATCTAGCGGTTTACATAGTGAAGTATGAGGAGCAGATGATTTGAATCCATTGCATCTTATGTGGATTTCAGTCCATAAACCACAGATGCTGGCTTGCTTCTTCAGTCTAATTTTGTTCAGTCCTAAGTCATTAAATCCTATGTTATTCACATCACGTCTTTAAAATAATTTTTTTCAAAATGCACAGCGAAAATGAAATAAATGAGACAAAGTGTGTTCAAACGTATGTTAATAGACATATGCTTAGAACAATATTGAGACACGAATCTCTAGCACCAATTCATGACCCCAGAATATCTCCATTTTTGTAAGTATCTTTTTTCATGTAGAAACTGACCTTCATTCTCAGTTTTTTTGCATGAAATTCACAGTCTCCATCTGCTTAGGCTTTGACCTATTTTCTTTGTCAAGTTTTCAGTTGAGATGAGAATCAACTTTAAAGCATATTTAAAGGCATGTGGGAAAGCTCAATATGGGGTTGCAGCTGGCTCAGACTTTCTGTTGAAATTCTTGTGGCCTGATACAATTTAAGATCCATTTATGTTCTTGTCATGAAAAAAAAAAACCCAACAATCATAGAAAGCTCATTTGCCAGAGTGATATATATAAAGATGCATTGTACTGACATTTTGCTTAAATTATTTAACTTCAAAGTAGTAATCTAGCCCAATCAAACTTGTGTTTGGGTTGACCTTTATAGTGTTGGCAAAAAATAGTGGCTTCAAAATTAAAACAAAAAAGTTTCAGCTGTCAACACTTAAAAGATGTAAGATGTTATATAAAAACATATTTTCTCTTAGACTTGAAATTCTGAGAAATCTGATCCTCTAGACACATCAATGTGGGATTTTCTCAAATTAACTAGTTAGAATCACCAAATGGGAAACATTCCTCTTTTCAATTCTTAATATATTTCTTATATTATGTCGTACTTTTAATATTTTACTAGCTTCTGTAGACTTTTCAAACTATAATAGTGGCTTGTGGTAGTATGGATTTCTAAAACAAAAGACTTGTTGAAAACTGCGCAATCTGGCATTAATTTCTAGATTAAGAGCAAAATATTCAGGAGAGTAAGTCCAAGTTACAAAATATGTGGACTAGAGACTTTTTTTTTTTTTTTTTTTTTTTTTTTTTTTTTTTTTTTTTTTTTTTTTTTTTTTTTTTTTTTTTTTTTTTTTTTTTTTTTTTTTTTTTTTTTTTTTTTTTTTTTTTTTTTTTTTTTTTTTTTTTTNCTGTACCTGTCACTGAGTGAGTCACTGAGAACATGAAACTCTACTGCACTCTGTACATAAGTCTAGTTCACTGAAGCAGCTTTGGTGAAACTATTTCTACCAAAATTATTTGCACCATTCATACCAGGCAAGAGATAGTATTCCTGTTATCAGAATTTACTAATTCTACATAGTTATGGGTTTTAGTAGGAGTTTCCATGCATGTACACAATGCATTTTGATCATGTTTGCAGGAGCTATTACCCTGTTATATTCTTTCTAGTATCCCTGATCCTCTTGCCTTTCCTGAAATAATTCTAGTTATTCTACTTTTATGACCCACACACAGTGTAAAATCTTTCCTTTTATTGATAAACTAGTTAGTTCTTCTTTGCAAGAGGAGAGGTAGCGTTATTTATAGGGCCTAGGACTGTGACTGGTGGACAACCCTCTTGTCAGTGGTTAGACAATTAAAGAAAATGTATGTTTCTCCACCTACCACTCTTTACCTAGGGCAGGAGTAGAGTCATATGAAACATTGTTTGCTTGCAACTTTTAACTCCCTATAAACTCTCAGGTAGAGGTGATGTCTCATGAGCCTGTTTTTTCAGTCAACCCTTAACTGCGTATAAACCCTCAGGTGTGGAGGAGTCCTCATGTGCCTCCCTCCCCTTCATGATGAATTGTTGAGGGACTTGGGTTGATGTAGGTCTCAAGTGTTTAATTCCAGCTGTTGAGATTCTCATAATGCAATAACCTCATCGACCATGAAGGACATCATTCTACTACACTGTACCCTTTCCTTCAACATGAATATTCCTTCTCTTCAGTCTCCCTTGATGTAAGAGACTGCCCCTTCAAGAAAAAATCTAAAAGTTATTAAAAATAGAAGAGCTGCTAGTTAGGCTAAAATAAAGCTACAGGATAGCTAGCAAGTTCTCTTATTTAATCACAGAGAGTTTTCCTCTGGATTTGATATCTAGTGATTTACATAGTGAAGTGTGAGGAGCAGATGATTTGAATCCATTGCATCTTATGTGGATTTCAGTCCATAAACCACAGATGCTGGCTTGCTTCTTCAGTCTAATTTTGTTCAGTCCTAAGTCATTAAATCCTATGTTATTCACATCACGTCTTTAAAATAATTTTTTTTCAAAATGCACAGCGAAAATGAAATAAATGAGACAAAGTGTGTTCAAACGTATGTTAATAGACATATGCTTAGAACAATATTGAGACACGAATCTCCAGCACCAATTCATGACCCCAGAATATCTCCATTTTTGTAAGTATCTTTTTCATGTAGAAACTGACCTTCATTCTCAGTTTTTTTGCATGAAATTCACAGTCTCCATCTGCTTAGGCTTTGACCTATTTTCTTTGTCAAGTTTTCAGTTGAGATGAGAATCAACTTTAAAGCATATTTAAAGGCATGTGGGAAAGCTCAATATGGGGTTGCAGCTGGCTCAGACTTTCTGTTGAAATTCTTGTGGCCTGGTACAATTTAAGATCCATTTATGTTCTTGTCATGAGAAAAAAAAAAAACAAAAACCAACAATCATAGAAAGCTCATTTGCCAGAGTGATATATATAAAGATGCATTGTACTGACATTTTGCTTAAATTATTTAACTTCAAAATAGTAATCTAGCCCAATCACACTTGTGTTTGGGTTGACCTTTATAGTGTTGGCAAAAAATAGTGGCTTCAAAATTAAAACAAAAAACTTTCAGCTGTCAACACTTAAAAGATGTAAGATGTTATATAAAAACATATTTTCTCTTAGACTTGAAATTCTGAGAAATCTGATCCTCTAGACACATCAATGTGGGATTTTCTCAAATTAGCTAGTTAGAATCACCAAATGGGGAACATTCCTCTTTTCAATTCTTAATATATTTCTTATATTATGTCTTACTTTTAATATTTTACTAGCTTCTGTAGACTTTTCAAACTATAATAGTGGCTTGTGGTAGTATGGATCTCTAAAACAAAAGACTTGTTGAAAACTGCGCAATCCGGCATTAATTTCTAGATTAAGTGCAAACCATTCAGGAGAGTAAGTCCAAGTTACAAAATATGTGGACTAGAGACTTTTGTCAATGGGTTATAAACCTCAAGAATGGCCTGATGCTCCAAACCTATAATCCCAGCTATTCGTGATGTAAAGACTAAAGGAGTATAAATTAAAGACCAACCAGGGCTATAGGGTCAGGGTGGGGACAAGCTGAAGGCTTAAAAAAATCTGTCTCTATAAAGGGGGACTTAAGCTAAAGTGACAGCATAGCAGTTATGAAATTTGAGTACTGGCTGCTCTATCAGAGGACTAGGTTCAATCGCAAGATTCATAAGGTGGCTCACAAGTAGCTCTAACTAAGTTATTAGTGATTCTCTTCTGATCTCTATAACCAGTAAGCATACAAATGGGCGGCAAACTCATACAAATAATGTATTAGACATTTTTCTCAATGTAGGGACTCATGGAGAAAAAGAAAGATTTCATTGAGAGGAAGGGTGGATGAGAAAGAGAAACAGTGAGTAAAACTTTAAAAAATCATTACAGATATGTACAAAGCTGTAAAAGTTAAACTCTCCCCTATCCATTCGTCCATCTTTCTGTCTCTCCATGTATGCATGTATCTACACATCTCCCTTAACGACTCCCTATATCTAATCCGTAATATACGAACGGATGGACACGTATTAGGGTACAAGTCAGGGTAAAGTACTCCTTTTTTCTACCCTCGTATCCCCTTCGATCGATGATAAAATATATCTTTCTTATCTACAGTAAGTGTATAGACAGCTAGGTCTTTTCATTCTGGGACTGAGTGATAGCTGAGCTGGAATCAATAAATGAACCATTTTCTCCTTTGCTTTCTACCTTTGATGGCATAAGTGTCCAAATCTATTCCTATCTTAGTTGAATGGAATCACTAGTCAACGACTCTATCATTTTTATGTTTGTTTCTGTCTATTAAGGAAATGCAGATTCCCTATCTACATAAAACCCTATCTCTGTGATACCAGTTAAAGCAAATCGCTGTTCTAGGAGGAATGGTACACTGATTTATTTAAAATGCTCCAAATTGATCTCTTTTGGATGCTAATGTTTCCCACCTGAGATTAAATTTTCTTTCTGCGGTTTTACAATGCTGAGTATGTGGCAGACATGTAGACAATTTTGTTGGTGATAGACAAACTCCCATGCCTTCTGTGTTTATAGGCAATTTCAAACACTTTCACTATAAATTTGATCTTGTCATTTAGGAAGGTTCTTTCCAGGACAACAGTTGTCTCACTCACACAGATTTGTCAATGTGATCAATATATTCTGATAGCTAAGACTGCTGAGCTCTGCATTCCATAGGCTGCATTTGTTTCTGCATTTCACCTTGGACTGTTGTGGACTCTGACATGTTTGGAGCATGTGAAAGAAAACAGCAGGGGAATTTTCCAAAGTAGTACAATTTAGGAAATGATAAAATATGGGGGAAACCTACCTTTAAAGTAACTTCACTAATATAAATAATGTTGTACAATACCTAAATTAAATATTCAGCAGAGAATATAACCAGTTCAGAAAATCCATGAGTTTGAGTTTATATGGATGATGGTTAAACAATTATTGACAGACATTTAGGAAGGCCAATATCTTTCTCTAACTATTGCCTTTAAAATTTTCCTTCTTTGATTTCAGACAAGATGATATTAAAATACAGAGACAAAACTTACTTTAATTTTTTTTTTAATTTCATAGATTTTGAAGCATGAAGTCTGAAACGATGTCTCTCTAAGTATGATGACTCAGAAGATAGAAAATGAAGGACTTGGATCAAACGTTCATAGAGTTGTTGTAGCCTAGACTTATAGATGAATAGACTTAAAGAGAAATTGCCATGCCAAAAGAAATTCAGAGAAATTGAATGTGAACATTTCAATGTACATTATTGAATTATTCATCTGCTATCCAGATATTGCTTTTTTTATATATGCAAGTCTGGTGTCATTTGACTTTCAAAGTATATCCTGTAGATATCTTAGCTCTGGTATACTGGGCATAAATTATGAAATTACACCACCTCATTTTCGTGAAGCCTTATATTCAAATGTAGATTATATTTTCCTCCTAGACAGCCAGCCTCTTCTTATAGATAATATGAAACCAATGTAACTTACATTTGTAAATGGGAGTCATCATAATTTTAGTACTAATAAGTATATTAACATAACTTAATTAGTTTTTTTTCTGATCTGTTGTTTCATTCATGTTAGTCTTCCTTAAACAAATAGAAAACTCTTTTCTCAATTTGAAACTAGAATGAATAAATCCATCAAATTTGCAAAAATATTCTGATTCTTGAATTTAATACATTTCCATGCACTTTTGATAGAAGTAACAGAGGATCTTAACTGGGTCAGGACATTTAATATATCATTAAGTTAGAGGTAGTAATTGTAGAATATGTGGTGTATTTCATTATACCTGTACATTGACTGTCCTAACAAAAGAAAATATTCTGATTTTTAACATAGTGATCTATGTATATATGATTTGTGTTCATGAAAGCATTGAAAGATAATTCTACATCCTCTTCTGGAGCCCTGAGGTTTTCTGATTGTGCTTTGTCTTAGTGGATATTTAGCAACTTTTTCAAACCTTCAACTCTTCTCAAGAAAACCACAGCATGAACTTGAGGAATGTTTCTTCTCTTCCCTTTCCTTTCCTTTCCTTTCCTTTCCTTTCCTTTCCTTTCCTTTCCTTTCCTTTCCTTTCCTTTCCTTTCCTTTCCTTTCCTTTCCTTTCCTTTCCTTTCCCTTCCCTTCCCTTTCCCTTTCCCCTTCCTTTCCCTTTCCCTTTCCCCTTCCTTTCCCTTTTCTTTCTTTCTTTCTTTCTTTCTTTCTTTCTTTCTTTCTTTCTTTCTTTCTTTCTTTCTTTCTTTCTTTCTTTCTTTGAGACAGGGTTTCTCTGTGTAGCTCTGGCTGTCACAGAACTCACTCTGTAGACCAGACTGGCCTCAAACTCAGAATCTGCCTGCCTCTGCCTCGCAAGTGCTGGAATTGAAGGTGTGCGCCATCACTGCCCACCTTTGAGGAATGTTTCAATGGTTATTATATGTACTCTTCTACACAAGGACCAGTTCTGAGTTACCAGTACAGAGTTCAACTATCATAAACTTCGTCATGTTTTGTTACATGTAGCACATACCATACTCGACACCAGTTGAGCCCATTAGTCACCTCTTCTCATTTTCTCACACTCAGACACATACTGTAAAAATGATCAGGCTTAGTACCATTTTTTTTCTATAAGTCTATCCATTGAGTAAGTAATCCTGTCTTTTCTTAATGCACATGATAACAAAAATAGCCTTATCGCAAACCTACTATGTATCTAGAAATTTTACATTATATTTGACAAAACTCAAGTTGTTCAAATTGATTAGAATTTTTAAAAATGCATTATGCAACAAAATGGTTTTAATCACAAGTCAAATTCACCCTCATACACATTTGTTATAAGAAAATTTAGACAAAAAAAATCAGGTTTATTCTCTGAGTCAATTGTCCTTGTCTCTTACCAACAGAGAAATTTATTATTTTGAAACCAAAATGTCCAAGATTAACATCCTTGTGTATGTATCTGAACACTATTGTTAGTTTAGAGATATCATCAATTTGAATTTTAATTTAATGGAGATACATCCATCAAATATGTTCGTTCCAGACATAGAATTATTTCATGTGTTGGGCCGCCAAATAGGCTGGTACATGCTGGTTTCACAAACCAATCTCTTGGTCTCACTAGCTACACATAACCTCAGACTTCATAGCTTACTGCTATGGCCGAGTGATTCTGGATCTTCTCACAATTCCTCCTTTGTAAATGGCTATACACCTATACCAGTATATTCTTCCTTACAGTAGGACTAATATATCATGTGTTCTTTTACAGCTTCCTTATACTCTTTAATTTTCATGTAATATTTTCAATGACAGCATATCAAAACAGGATCTTTTTCACCAAATTATTTTAAAGTTACTGCCTGAATTTTCCAATAGTTTCTGTAAACTGACCAGTTTTCCCTACAAAGTATCCATATGAACCAGTGTAACTACTTTCATATGCTTGCATTTCTGAACATTTATATGATATGGTGGACTCTGAACCCAGGGCATTCATTGTGCATAGTATACAAACCTGCTATACCAGTGAGCAGTGACTTAAACTTAAGTCTTAAGAGATGATTCTTCTAATGTTTCCTCAGAAACCTCTTTTACTGCAGAGGCAGATCTGACTCCTTGCCTACAAGGAAGATTGGCAGAATATGCCTAGTGTCTAGATTTTCCTACCTTTTTTAAGAGAGTCTAGGTGGGTGTATCTGACACTAGCTGTTCCTTCCTCTCCCAGAGTTGGAATCTAATGTTCCAAGTGGATATTAATGTGGGAATTTGTTCTCAATCTAAGAAACGAGCTTTAATAGAACATCTAGAAGATATTATTTTCTGCTTTATAAATTGTTCCCTTGGATGGTAGAAAGCTTTAGGGGTCATTTTCCTACTCTTTAAAAATCTAGTAGCTGGGGCCTGAAATTGTAATGGCCAAAAAGATTAGTGGAAAGAAAAACATGCAATTGTACTGATGATAAGCTTTTAATATTTTTAATCTCTCTATATAAGTGTGTGCTGGTTCATGTGTATGAATGTCAGGGTGTTCCACAGTGCACATATGGATGTCAAAAGACAGCTTATGATGTTGTTTCTCATCAGTTCCCTTCTTTGGGACAGAGTCTATATTTCCTGGACTGGACGGCCTATAAGCTTCTAGTGCTTTTCTGGTAACTGCCTCCCATCTCACCCAAATCAATGCATACCACCACATATATATATACACATATGCACATAGGCAGCTTTTCTGCAAGCAGAGTATCAACATGTGACTTCAAGATAACATTGAGGGCTTTGACAAAACATCATCCAAATTGTTTTGTTTCAACAAGCAAAAGAATTATTTATACTCCTGACATAAAAATAAAAAGATAGGAAATATAAGAATCCTTGGGAATAGAAATCTCAATACACTTATGGACTTCTCAAAAGCTGTATGAATGCCAGGACCCTAATCATGCGCTCAGAACAACATACTAATTGAACATGCTTGCATGCAGCAGATCCTGTAGTTATTTCACTCACTCATTTCATAAGGATATGTGCTGTAAGCCCATGTTCCTATATGTTTTATTCCCTAGAAAAACATCTGTCTTTTTCACTCATCAATCCTTGTAAGTGAATTCTGTATAAATACATTCACCTAGTAAAAAGTGAGCTACCATGAAGACATTGAATGTTCTTTCCTTTAAGTGCAATTTAAAGACTTCCAGTTTTGAGGAGGACAAAAAAGGCATATGTTATTTTCCATTTTATGCACTATGTAAGGTTACAGAATATAACCTTATGTAGACTTGTGATATGAGCACTTTTATGATATTTTCTTTCTTTTTTTAATCGTTTTTTAATTAGATACTTTCTTTATTTACATTTCAAATGCTATCTCAAAAGTACCCTATACCCTCCCCCTGCCCTACTCCCCTACCCACCCACTCCAACTTCTTGGACCTGGCGTTCCCCTGTACTGGGTCATATAAAGTTTGCAAGACCAAGGGGCCTCTCTTCCCAATGATGGCTGACCAGGCCATCTTCTTCTATATATGCAGCTAGAGACACGAGCTCTGGGGGTACCGATTAGTTCATATTGTTGTTCTATCTATAGTGTTGCAGACCCCTTCAGCTCCTTGGGTACTTTCTCTAGCTCCTCCATTGGTGCCCCTGTGTTCCATCCTATAGCTGACTGTGAGCATCCACTTCTGTATTTGCCAGGCACTGGCATAGCCTCTCTTGAGATAGCTATATTAGGGTCCTTTAGCAAAATCTTGCTGGCATATGCAATAGTGTCTGAGTTTGGTGGCTGATTATGGAATGGATCTCCAGATGGGGTAGTCTCTGGATAGTCCTTTTGTCTTAGCTCCAAACTTTGTCTCTGTAATTCCTTCCATGTTTTTTTATGCTATTTTCGAGTGAGAATAATAAGATATTATGTCACTTGGCCAAGGTCACAGGATAGTGCTAACAATTGTGACCATTCCTATTAAATGAATGCAATGACCATTCACTTTGGTAAATATACAATGAAATAAAATGAAATGAGTTTTTTTTTCAGTAGCAATTTAAATGTAGTTGGAGGAGTGCACAATAAATAGCTTATATTCTATTAAAATGAAAATGTACTAGATATGAAGTGCCTGTGAGTATATAGAAAGATAGATGGAGAACTAGATAAACACATAGAGAATCAGAAAAAATATGATGAAATACTGTAAGAGTTATTAATGCCAATTAACATAATGCACACATACATATATGTAGTCCAATTGTATAGCCCTGTCTGTCCTGGAACTCCTTGTAAAAGAACAGAGTGGCTGTGAATTCACAGAGCTCTCCCTGCTGCTGCATCCTGAGTGCACGGCTTAAAAGTATGAGACATTATTCCGGGCGTGGTGGCGCATGCCTTTAATCCCAGCACTCGGGAGTCGGAGGCAGAGGCAAGTGGATTTCTGAGTTCAAGGCCAGCCTGGTCTACAAAGTGAGTTCCAGGAAAGCCAGGGCTATACAGAGAAACCCTATCTCGAAAAGCCAAAAAAAAAAAAAAAAAAAAAAAAAAAGTATGAGACATTACAGCTGGCCCCTTTTTATTGTTGTTGTTAATTTGAAGTTTACAATGTTGCTACTAAGACATAAGGCATTATGTTAGCTTTGAAGCTTTCCAGAAATACAGTGAGAAATTTAATTAGAAGTTTCACACTCTAATGCTTTTCTTTGGGTGTATGTGGTAGTATGAACATGGGTATGGAGCAGATATATACATATATATATATATATATATATATATATATATATATATATATATATATATATATATGCACATATAGGTCAAACAGGAATCTTGGTGTTCTTTCTTCAGGCACTGTCTAATTTTTTTGTTCTGAGACAGAGCATCTCATTGACCTGGAATGTCTTAATTAGGATAGGCTACTTGCTTAGTGAACCCTAGGGATTCTCCTGTCTCTGCAACAGAGAGCTGGAATCATAGCTGTGTCATTTCTCATGGCTTTTCCTCCCTCCCTCCCTCCTTTCCTTCCTTCCTTCCTTCCTTCCCTGTTTCTTTATCTTCCTTGCTTTCTTTCTTCCTCCCTTTCTTCCTTTCTGTTTTGTTTCATTTTTTCTTTGATATTCTCTTTTGGATTGTTCTCAAGATCATAAAGCATGATTTTTTTGTTTGTTTGGTTAGTTTTTTTTTGTTGTTGTTGTTGGTTTTATTTTTGTTTTTGGTTTTTTTAGTTTTTTGAGACAGGGTTTCTCTGGCTGTCCTGGAACTCACTCTGTAGACCAGGCTGGCTTCGAACTCAGAAATCCACCTGCCTCTATAAAGCATGATCTTTTCTTTTACAAAGCAAATTATCAAACCAGCAGCACTTTCATTTTGGTAGAATACCATAGAGTTACCCATTATCGGGAATTTCTTCTTCAGGAACTGTGCCTTCCAACTGGTTGCAGACTACACACTGAAGTGCTAATTGAGGCAGAAACCTCTCTAAAGCTATAATTCTGCCTTCTTGTAAGTCTTACTAAACCCCCATAAACTTCATGTCATGGCTCTGAAATTATCTGTAACCTGCTAAGCTAACTCTGAGGTTCAGGGGAATACTTACTACTTGCTCTGAGATATATCTGAGATATAGCCATATTTATACATGTTCCATGATCACAGATCCATGCGGGATTGCAAACGACTTTGCCAAAGAAAGAAGAATATGGGTACAGCAGAGGAAATCTTGTTTCTTTGTGTCATTTTAATGAAACATATGGACAGATTTTCTATTATCCTTTTGAAGGCACTAAGAAAATTTGTGGGTATCTTTTCATTGTGATAATAGTGTGCGCTAGTAACTAATATGAGGTCCTCTGCAGTTTCTAACTGATAAAACATCTCTTCAGCCCCATAGTATGTTTTTGAACAGGAAAATTATATATATATTTCATGACATATATCTGAATCGGAGGATTTGACTACCTCTCTCCTGGTGTGATGTATGTGAGTGTAGATGTGTGTTTTTTTCCAGGAAGTAGAGACAAGATGCTTTGTTTATGTGCACCAATATGTTATTAGGGAAAAGAGTCTGAGGATAATGGAGGGGGGGGTGACAAAATAGAAAAAGGCCCTTATTCCTCAGTGTAAAATAGAAAGTAAAGAAACAATGAAGAAGAGTTTTATAGGAGGGGTATGGATATACCTTTTCCCTGGGGATGCTTTGCTAGAGAATGAAGAAAAGACAGACATTGTCTTCAGAGATGTAGCCACTGGTAGAGTGCCATTAGCTTCCCACCCATGATCCTAAAAGCACAGTGAACAAACTCATTGAGTCACCAAAGTCAAAAGAAAACAAAAAATCATGAAAGTAGAAAAAAAGACTAATTAAGCACAGAAAGGGGATCAGCAGTCATGGAAGAGGCAAGAAAGGGTTCCAGAGTAAATTTGATCAAAATAGATTGTACAGTTTTATGAAGGGTTATAATGAAATACGTAATTATGTGAAATTAGTATATGCTGATAAAACATAAGTAAATAACTAGAATAAAGGAAATGTTTTACAGTAATTATGTCTGACTGCAGGTCTAAGAAACATTCGGATTGGTGGGAGGCCTTATATGTTTATGTCCAACAGCCCTTGAGGAATTTCCATTGTGAAAAGAATCTTTTCCACAAGAGTAGCCATCTGATACACAGGGCCCTGTGAGCAGCTGGTTCAGACTATCAGCCATCAAACCTTGGTCACCTTGGTCACCTTGGTCACCTTGGTCACCTTGGTCACCTTGGTCACCTTGCTCCCATAACAAATCGTCATGGCTGAGTTTTGAGTCAAAAATTCCCTTTCATTGTGCGTGTGTGTGTGTGTGTGTGTGTGTGTGTGTGTGTGTGTGTAGATAAGGAGAATGTGCACATTAGATTTAGATTAGGAGGACTGATAAGATTGGAAAGCTTTCCAAGCATCATTGTCAAATGATAGTAGGAATATTCAATGAAGCAAAGTACCTGTCAGCAGCTTCCAAACGCTGTGATTATAAGAGAACAGTCGAGGGTTTGCTACAACGTAAATTCTAAACTTCAAAATTAAGATTAAGTATTTGGTGAAAAAAAAATGAATAATGCTCATTCTAAAAGTGACCAAAGTTAGGGAGTTTGAATGGGTGAACTGAAAAATTCTGACCTACCCCAGTATGTTACATAGAATAAGCAAAATTGTGTTTCCTGTAAACTGCTGTATTTGACACTTTAAGCATATTATTTTATATATTCAGTCTTTGAAAACCTTCTCTGTCAGCTGGTGAGATCTTGCCAAAAGTGTAAGGACTTGAGCTTGGATCCCAGAGTTCACATTAAGGTGTATGTGGTTGCTAGCAACTGCAATCCTAGTGCCCCCTACAGGTGTTTGGAGGAAGACACAAGAGAAAGCTGGGAATCATTAACCCAACCAAACAAAGAGACTCTGTGGAGCCACACCCAAGGTGGTTTGACTTGCACACACACACACACACACACACACACAGACACTGGAGAATAGACTTATTTCCTTCACTCAGAATATCTTCTGTATGATATAATATGCAATTGGGACATTAATAGATTAGTAGATTTATGAAAGTGCAGCAGGACTGTGTGCACTGACAGCTTTCCCAAGAACTTGTTTTTCCTCCTCTGCTGCATCCCTCTGCCACACTGAGTACCATTATCTACTTTAATCATAATGAATCATGGGGCAAGCTATGCTTGTGAATGGCAGGCACTTACTTATGCAAATGAATCACCACATTGAGCTAGCTTAGTTGATCAAGCTTTTCAGGTCAAGTAGGACTTTCTCCCAGATCAGATAAATCTCTAGAGAGATACAGAGGAAATCATTAGGTTCTGTCGTTCTATCTGAAATTCCACATTGTACTTTTATTCTTTTTTCCCCTCAAATAATGATCAGCTGGACTAAAGAAGTACTTAGGACTCCATTAGTTTCCTGTTTTTATAAAACAATATGAGAGTCGAGATCAGTATAAATGCAAATTGTTTTGTAAAATATGGTATGATTCTGAAAGAAATTCGTTTAATGTGAGCGAATTGTTTCTGACATGTTCCTTCCTCTTAACATTCCTGTAATTTTGGGGTACTGTGAAGATACTAATTAGTGACAGATTTCTAGCCTTGTGACAATGACTTTCAGAGCCTGGGATCATTGAGTCAGCTAATGGAGGTGATTCCTGTTTGTTCTACAATTTCATTTCTGTTTTACAAACTTGAGTGAGAGACTCCTTCCTTGCTACATTAGCCTTCAGCTTCTACTAATAATTGAAATTATTATTTTGTGACTTACAATCTGATTGTATACCCGAACAAAAATAACTGTACATGTACTTTTCAACAGTGAGGCATTTGGTGGAAGACTGCTGTTAACTTCATAGCTACAGTGCTCTGTCAGCTTCCTGAAATTTGCCCTCTATGTAATAAGGTCAATTGAGGAGGAAGGGCAGGCTTCTCAGCAGATACTGTCATTTGTCTAAACTTTGTTTAGCTTTTCTAGAACCTTACACAGACCACTTCCAATGTCCAGACCTAGGTTTGTGTTAAATTCTCTGTCATATACAATGGTCAACAAAGGTTTCATTGTCTCCTGCTTTTATAGTCCTGGTTTTGATCTATCTATGGGCATACACAGGCATGCAAAGAGAAAAATAATTTTCTTCCATGGGAGTCCGTAGACACTGCCTGATTCAAACTCCATCCCTTAGGTTTTAGATGACTCCTCAAAGAATCCACAGCCACATGGAACTCTATTATTTTCCTGTATATATATATATATATATATATATATATATATATATATATATATATGCATATATATATCATATGTTTGTGTGTATATGTACACATATATGTGCACATGCATATACATTATAAGAAGTGTGTTTAGCCTTTAAAGTCTGATGTGACTATCTACAGAAGAAGAACTCACACATATGTAGCCCCCGGTGTAGTTCTGTCTTGGATCGTGAATACCAAACTTCACTGTAGATCCTTTGGATCCCAACATGATGAATGACAGTAGAAAGTTATGCCCAGTGGTATGTATACATTTTAAAGGGAGAGCAAGGAAGAAATATGTGTTTTAATGTTTTTAATAAATGCATCTTCAATACTAGACAATTCTTCCCTTCTCAAGTATGCCTTAATGAACTTCTAGGTTCTCTCTCTCTCTCTCTCTCTCTCTCTCTTTCTTTCTTTCTTTCTTTCTCTCTCTCTCCCTCTCTCTCTGACTCCCTCCCTCCTTCTCTCTATTTCTCCTCTCTCTCTTCTCCCTCTTTTTCTCTCTCCTGATCTCTTTCACTTTCTCCTCTCCTTTCTCTTCTTTCTCTCCTTTCCTTCATTGGCTTGATCCTTCCCCTTCCCTCCCCCAACTCTATCCCTCTTCCTACCCCAATCTTTCTCTCCCCTCTGTGTCACTTATCTTGATCTGTCACAGATACATGGGCAGCCTGAGTCCACAGAGATAACTCTTCTGCTCTTACCTCATTCCCACATAAAACAGAAACAAACTCAGCGAGCTAATGCAGAGATGTCTCTGGAGTATGGAGGCTGCAGAAGTTTCACTATTTTTGCTAATACTGTCCTAACAGGACCCCAGTGGAAATGAGCCCATTGCCTACAAAGCTGACAGATGTGCCTGCTGAAATTCTAAGGATTGAAAATCTAACCCATTGTCAATTTACTTCATCAAAACCAGCCTGCTATTCAAGAATTATTTTCAGAAAATTAAAACAATTTTAGGAGCAAATTACTTGGAAAATATATACCATTAATTTCTTTTGAGAAAACATTTGTTTCACACTTATTTTGTGTATGGGAGTGCATGCACATGGATTAAGCAGCATGTGTCATATGTCAGAATAATTGTCAGGAGTCTATTCTTTCCTTCCAACCACACAGATTGAACTCAAGTTGTCAGTCTTGACATTAAGTATCTTTATATACTGAGCCACCTAACTGGTCCTAAAATTAATAGCTCAGTTTCAGCATTCAGGATAAGAGACTAGACACATTGTATTGTAAAATTTAAATCTGTATTTATTTGTCTGAGCACAGGCTCAGCCTTAAATCTATGGTGCCCCAGCCCAGTTTCCTTAATGATGGGATTCCCAGTATACAATATCAGTCTTAATGATTAGTAAGTATTTAAGAGGAATATAGATACATCTATTTAAGCAATGAGAGCATGCTTTCAAGCTCACAAAAAATGTTCTCATTTAATTACTCGGTGACCCACTCTGCTTAGTTAGGATTTACTGTATTGCCATAAGTATGTTATTCTTCCATGATCAGTAATTTATCACTGGCAATATCAATATCGCTGCAGATATGAGTCCACTGTACAACTTACCTGACTCAAGTTCCTCAGCGATGGGACAGGCCTTCTGAGCTTCCTACACTTATTTTGGAATGGTAATGACTTCCTTCTGTGCTTGTCTTGTGCAGGTAACAAGCTCTGCTGTTAATTTGTGGGTTCAACAGCTATGTGATGCTAAGATTGTCTTACACCCACTCTCCGGGCTCTTACATTCTTTCTGTCCCCTTTTCTGAGGTGTTCTATGAACTGTGGAGTCATTGTGATAAATGTGCACGTTTGGGCTGAACACTCAACAGTAACTACTTCTCAGCACATTGACCATGTTTTTCTGCAGTAACTTCCAGCGTCTGCAGAAGCCTCTCTGACCAACTCTGAGCACCAGGCACCTATGAGAACGAACATAACTACTTTGAAGGCAGCTTGACAGGAGTTCATTTTCCAAAATAGTAGTAGTTTCCCCACAGCCTGCCCAGTCATGAGCCCTTGACCAATGTTCCAGGGCTAGGTATGAATTCTCTCCTCTTTAGAAGAAATTAAATATCATCAAAAAGTGATGGAGATCCTCCTCATGAACAAGAAGTGCTTTTGATAAGATGAAATCCTCATGAAAATTGTTTGCCACCCAGGCCCTGTAGTGATTTTTTTGTGGAGGGAGAACATATGGCAAAATAATTTAATTTTTTGGAATAATCTTGAAAAACTATTTATATGTAGATGTGTATATATTCAGACATTTGTGTATTTGGAATTAGTCACCCTCAAGCTTCTCTAAAGCAAACACAGAAAATGTCTGCTGAGTCCTTGCAAACTGCTTTTTTCTGTTTTCCTAAACTGACCCATGCCTTTAAGTTCCTCATTAGATGCATCTCATGTTTCCTCCCTTTCCCTAAAAGTTAACAGCTGTTAGTCAAAAACATAATTGCTGTAGGCTTTCCAGTTCCTTGCATTTTTCCTCTGAATCCCATATGGTAGAAAGCAGCTGTCATTTTATCCACCTGTATCTATGCTTTAATTGACTTAACACTTTTAAATGTGTTTGTGTGAGTGCCCATGCATGCATCAATACTTAACTATATGTCCCTATACTTATACCTGTATATCTATATTGGCAGTGAGAATGGTCAAAGGGCATCTGTCAAGAGCCATCCTCCCTTTTCTCCTGGTTGAGGTAGGATCTCTTGTTATGGTACCATGACTCCAGTCCAGCTGGCTTCTGAGTTTCTGGTCTATTCTACTGCCTCTGCCTTCCATATGACCACCACAGGATGGCAGGGAATATAGATGTGTACCACCACATGAAGTTCTTGATGTGCCTTTTGGGAATCAAACTCAGGTTCCTAAGCTTGTATGTCAAGAGCTTTTACTCACTATGCCATTTTACTGTTTCAAAACTTGATATTTTAAGGCCAATTTATTTTCAACTGTTTCTTCAGTTGGGCTGTATAACGCTTTCTTATGATGAGGTTCAGCCATTAAAATTTTGGCAGCAGTAATATTCGGGTTGTTCACAGTATAAAACATCAGGAGTTGTGAGTGTGTCTGTGTGTGTTTATATGTCTGTATATATGCATCTATCTGTACCCTGATCTAGAAAGGGTCTCACTATGGAATCTTTTTTTTTTCATTTTTTTCTCTTTATTAGATATTTTCTTCATTTACATTTCACATGTTATCCAGAAATTTTCCCTTACCCTCTCGCATCCCTGCCCTGCTCCCCTACCCACCCCCTCCCACGTAATGGCCCTGGCGTTCCCCGGTACTGGGGCATGTAGAGTCTGTATGACCAAGGGGCCTCTCCTCCCAATGATGGCCAACTAGGCCATCTTCTTCCATATATGCAGCTAGAGATATGAGCGCAGGGGGAACTAGTTAGTTCATGTTATTCTTCCACCTAG
>LR750278.1:109673-140369 GCA_902729485.2 Mus minutoides
TTTAGTTTGATGTTGGCTACTGGTTTGCTATAGATTGCTTTTATCATGTTTAGGTAAGGGCCTTGAATTCCTGATCTTTCCAAGACCTTTATCATGAAAGGGTGTTGGATTTTGTCAAATGCTTTCTCAGCATCTAAGGAGATGATCATGTGGTTTTTACCTTTGAGTTTGTTTATATGGTGTATTACATTGATGGATTAAATAAGACGTGTTTTGTGACGGAAGCCCTTTTGCAGATATGTTGTTCTCCCCGTGCTCCAACACACCGTTTTTTCTTTGGCTTCAGCTTTAGATCCCTCACAGACACTCTCACCATTATTATCTTCTAGAGTATCTTCAACTGAATTCCCAACACATAATTAAATGTTCATTTTTACTCACAAAGAATGTTTTAATCTACTTTTTAAATTGTTCCAACCATATTTTGTAGGCAAATTCTTTCCCTTCATCCAGATCTTCCCAGATCCAGGTTTTTTACCCACTCCACTTCATATTCTTTCTCTCTTAAAGAAAAGAAAACCCAAACCAATAACCAACTATATAGCAAAGAAGGACACGGTTACACACACACACACACACACACACACACACACACACACACACACATGACACAGCAAAATAAAACAAAAAAGAAGAGTGAAGCATGAGTTTCTTTTGTGTGGCTAACTGTTTTTGAGTATGCCTCTTGTCCTCTGATATGGTTAATATACCCAGGGATACTCCACTAAAGAAAATTGATTTGTTTTCCCTCTCTTTTACCAGGTATTAATTGCAAAAAGATTCTTTATTGTGGGTAGGAGATTGTTCCCACTGTCATGTAGCACTGCTGAATTTTCTTTGGTTTGAACTTACATAGTCCTAATAGGTACTATGTGTCTCTGTGAGTTCATTCTTAAAATTGCATCATTCTTGGTGTATCTGGAAAACACTATTCCCTTGCAATCATAAACCTCCTCTCCCTCATACTATCTTTCTGACTCCTCCTCTAAACAAATCTTTGAGTTTTGAAAAGAGCTGTGTGGTACAGACATCTCATTTAAATATGACTTCTCCAAAGTCCTCACTCTGTGTTTCATCCAGTCTTGAGTCCCTTGGTTAATTATCTTCTATTATAAGAAGTTTCTCGGATGAGGAGTGAGTGAAGTACGTACCTATGGTTATTATGATTATGTATCATTAGGAGCCATTTTATTGCTATTTTTTCTCAAATTATTATTATTATTATTATTATTATTATTATTATTATTATTATTATAGTTTCTCTCATAAGGACCATGGTCTATCTAGTCTGGGGACCTTGGCTTACTTACCTAATGGTATAAAATATGGGTTCCATCTGATGGAGCAGGTCTCAAATACAATCAAAAGGTGTTTGGCAACTCTAATACCATTTATGCAACTTTTGCTGCTGGGGGTATATTTTGCAGAAAGATCACTATTGTAGCTCGCCAAGTTTATAAATTGTTGACCACTTTCCTCGTAGTGACTATAGTACTTTCCAGCAATGTGAAAATTACCCAGAAGGTTGAAGCTTCTAATTGAGCACCATCCTGTTTCTGAATGTTTGGTGACATTGTCTGTGGTATCTTCATGAAAACTTTCCTAAACACGCTTATTTAACTTTATTCTTGCTTGTACATCTGTGTTTCTGTAACTTAGAACATATGGTTATCTGCTAAGCAAATGGCTCAATTGTCTAATTAGGTAAGTAGCTCATTGAAAATGGGGACTATGTTAGATTTTTCACAAAAACTGAAAATACTTGAGATATGTCTTAACTCTTACTATGTGTCTAGTGAATGCACATTAGAGAATACAGTCCTTTAGGTTCTAGTGAATGCACATTAGAGAACGCAGTCCTTTAGGTTCTAGTGAATGCACATTAGAGAATGCAGTCATTTAGGTTCTAGTGAATGCACTTTAGAGAATGCAGCCTTTTAGGTTCTAGTTAATGCACATTAGAGAACGCAGTCCTTTAGGTTCTAGTGAATGCACATTAGAGAATGCAGTCATTTAGGTTCTAGTGAATGCACATTAGAGAATGCAGCCTTTTAGGTTCTAGTGAATGCACATTAGAGAATGCAGTCCTTTAGGTTCTAGTGAATGCACATTAGAGAATGCAGTCATTTAGGTTCTAGTGAATGCACATTAGAGAACGCAGTCCTTTAGGTTCTAGTGAATGCACATTAGAGAGAGAACGCAGTCCTTTAGGTTCTAGTGAATGCACATTAGAGAGAGAATGCAGTCATTTNTAGTGAATGCACATTAGAGAATGCAGTCATTTAGGTTCTAGTGAATGCACATTAGAGAACACAGTCCTTTAGGTTCTAGTGAATGCACATTAGAGAGAGAATGCAGCCCTTTAGGTTCTAGTGAATGCACATTAGAGAGAGAATGCAGTCATTTAGGTTCTAGTGAATGCACATTAGAGAATGCAGTCATTTAGGTTCTAGTGAATGCACATTAGAGAATGCAGTCATTTAGGTTCTAGTGAATGCACATTAGAGAGAGAATGCAGTCCTTTAGGTTCTAGTGAATGCACATTAGAGAATGCAGTCATTTAGGTTCTAGTGAATGCACATTAGAGAATGCAGCCTTTTAGGTTCTAGTGAATGCACATTAGAGAATGCAGTCATTTAGGTTCTAGTGCCTTCCAGAAGTATCCAGCAGTGTCAACTTTGCCCCATTTTTCTCTGTAGCAAGACTGACCTTGGAAATTTATCTACCTGATATGCCAAAAATCATTTGTGGCTATCACTGTGCCCTTGAGGTTGGAAGAGAACAAGCTGAGAAAAGTTTCCAGTAGAGCCTGTGTTTAGTACAGCGAGTTGAACTCTTGTGTGGTTTTCCTGAGAGGCAAAGCTAGTAAAATCATCTTAAACCTCAATTTATTCATTTTTATGCATCATTTGTTTATGTATTACTGTTCTTTTTCAAGACAAGGTCTTATATAATTCAAGCCAGCTTCTGGTTTCTTGTGTAAGTATGAGATTTAACTACTGACCTTCCTACATCTACCATCCCAGAGCTGGAATTTCAGATATGTATCACAGCCTCTGGTTTTTGCAAGGTGGAAGATCTAATTCATGTGTATCATGTCAATCTATCTGCTATATGAGCCACATACTTAGACCCATGCAGGTCTATTTTAAAATATCTCCAAATTTACCTTCTAAAATTGCCTATAGATTTAGAAAATAAACCTTCATATTTTGCTTCTTATCTTTTCTCCTGTGTAAGAAGAGCATGAGAACCATGAGTTTGATACCAAGAATTGGGGATGGTACAGAGAAATTCAGGCAAGTGCCATCTCTTCCATCAAACTATTCATAGAAAAACAATAACAAACAAACAAAAATTTTCCTACATTTTCTTCAATGGTTGCAGACATTTGTAATGCTATAAAGAACTACTTACCCATGGTCACGTAAACAATGCTTATGAAGCTACTAGCTATGTACACACACACACACACACACACACACACACACACACACACCATGAGAATAAAAGATACACTGACTGAAAAGAGGAAGAAGCATAGTAAGAGTAGAAAGAAGATGAGAGAAATGAACAGGTTGAATATAATCAAAATATATTTCCCTTTATTTATTTATTTATTTTTATTTTTGCTTTATTTTTAGATTGTAATTTATATATTTTGAGACAAAATCTCATGCGCTCCAGAACTTGCTATGTAGCTGAGGATGACACTGAACTTCTGAACCTTCCGCCACCACCTTCTGATCATACAACATAAACATGCATGAAAATGTTTTAAAACAACCTCCTGTTCGAGATAATTAATGTATGCTAATGAAGTAAATAATACATTATACTAACAGCTAAAAAAACTTTGCTCATACTCTTTATATTTAATTTTGATTTATGAGATAGAATTCAGCTTTAAACTTTGTTACAGAAAAATGAAAGCTCCAGGCTGCTTTGGAGTTTAAACTTGAAAAGGANAAAATGTTTTAAAACAACCTCCTGTTCGAGATAATTAATGTATGCTAATGAAGTAAATAATACATTATACTAACAGCTAAAAAAACTTTGCTCATACTCTTTATATTTAATTTTGATTTATGAGATAGAATTCAGCTTTAAACTTTGTTACAGAAAAATGAAAGCTCCAGGCTGCTTTGGAGTTTAAACTTGAAAAGGATTTCACATGTGTAGAGCTGGCCTCCTCTAGAGGCACTTCCTGTCACCATCATTAATATCAAGTGGAAGAGCCCAGGGCTCCTTTGTATTTATAAACTTTATTCCCTGTGGGACTATTCTCCCACCTCTATGAGAGCATGTCTCAATTTAAAACAAACAAACAAACAAAAATCTGCAAAAGGGAGAAAGAAAAATATCAAAGAAAAATTTACAGAAAGTTCATCATGAACCTGTCGGTGTGCAAGCAATCTCTAAGATACAATGAGAGATGCCTTCAGCTTTTACTGCTCCAGGCAGAAAAGGAGACATTCTAAATGACTGGTTATATCTCTCTCTTTGGCTATCACATAACTGAGACAGTAGACATCCCCCTAATTTGATTTCCTCCCCAAATCTCAGACTGGGAGATGGAAAAATACATATCCATGATGTTAACCAGGAAGGGAGTTTGTCTCCTGAAAGAAGAGACTGTAGGATAGACTGAAGCAGAGATAAGAATGATAGGTAAGACTGCACCTTAACCAGATCTTACTATGCTGCCCTCTATTTAAACTGAAACCTCCCCTAAGCCACTAAGGAGGACAGGGCAGCTAGTCACTGGAATTTTTTGCTCTACTTCTCATGGTAGCCATAGTGAATAAATCTCTCTTTACTGCTTTCCCCTTTTATTGTCTTCTCAATTGTAAGTTTGGGGAAGGGTGTCTAGGCCCTGCAGCTTCCAGAACCTAGGTTCTCACAACTGCACAAGCAAGCTAATAGTTAGCAATACAGAGCACTTAGTACTGAAACAACAAAGAACTGAGTGCTGCCCATGATAAAGAATGATTGTACTGGGGAAATTGGGCTTCTCTCTTAGAGGTCTTATTGATAAAAAGAATTTAAGAACAAGTTCAGAAGGAAGCTCAAGGAAATTTTATTTTGTCCGTTAAAAGAAAAGCTCTGGGGCAATAAGCTGTATATCTTGGCAGCTGCCCAGAGGAGAACGTAGGTAAGGAAAGAGAGCAAGCCATGTCTTTTGAGTTAAACAGAAGTTATCAGTGTGACAGACAAGCAGTTACACAATGGGTAGAGGAGTTTAGAGGAAGAATCAAGTCTGAAAATGTCAGTGAAAATGTGCTTAGAATAGCAACAGAAGGGATAAGAAAAGTTAATATTTTCCAGGTAATTCAAAACAGTGGTTGTATTTACAAAAATGCTAGGGAATGGCTCTGGAAGAAGTGAAGAGAGAGGGTAAGACTCGAGGAAGAAAAAATGCATTGTGCAATTTAAGGAGATAATAATTTTCTGCCCTGCCACTAGCATTGCTTTAGGAAGATCCGTATTCTTGAGGGGTGCCCTTCAGCCAGGTGACTGCCATGCCCAACTGGGCTGTTAGGCCTCCACCCAGGCCAGGAGTTCCACTCTCTTGACTAGAAGGAAAGATTCCCCTCTGGGAGCTTTTAATTTTACTGTAACAATAGGAAAAGTGATCTTTCTTGGAGTTACCCAGGAATCTTGTCACTCACAGCCCAGTGAAAGGCTTGTTGGGTTTTTGACTTTTTTTTTCTTTTTCCAATTTTTTATTAGGTATTTTCTTCATTTTCATTTCAAATGCTATTCTGAAAGTCCCCTATACCCTCCCTCCCCAACTCCCCTACCCACCCACTCCCACTTCTTGGCTCTGGTGTTCCCCTGAACTGGGGCATATAAAGTTGGAAGACCTAGGGGCCTCTCTTCCCAATGATGACCGACTAGGCCTCTATGAAAACCAGGTTTTTGACTTTCAAGAAAGCAGATCTATATCATTTAAGCCAGTAAAACCAGTAGGTTTTTGGAAAAATTTATCACATTATAGAGAAGCAATCTAGAGGCCTTTCAGAATCCTGATTTTATCCTTCATTTGGAAAAACTACCACACTTACACTGGGAGTATTGAATTCAATGAAACAATACAGATTAATGTTGGAGTGATTATTACTATATTAATGTTTTAGAACTTTCATAAAATTTTTTCTCAATCATAGTGGCTTAGATAATAAGTTTATTTCCTTATTGTCTAGAACAGTGGTTCTCAACCTGTGAGTTGTGACCCCTTTGGGGATGCATATCTGATCTACTGTATATCATATATGTGTAATTCATAACAGTAGCATAATTGAAGTTACAAAGTAAGTACAAAAATAATACATTTTTGTGGGTCACCACAACATGAGGAAGTATATTTAGGAGTCACAGCATTAGGGAAGTTGAGAATGCATCAGGATGTCTAAGGTCATCCTGTCTGCAAGAAATGGTTTCACCTGATGTTTCACTCCTTGGCTTCCATGTATCTATATTTTCCTTGTTCTCACATGTGACTTCTCCTCTCTGAGGCCACCAGGAGTATTGGAAGAGGGTCCACTTAAATAATATGATTTTTTTTAAAGATTTATTTTATTTATTATATGTAAGTACACTGTAGCTGTCTTCAGACACTCCAGAAGAGGGAGCCAGATCTTATTACGGATGGTTGTGAGCCACCATGTGGTTGCTGGGATTTGAACTTATCACCTTCGGAAGAGCAGTTGGGTGCTCTTACCCGCTGAGCCATCTCACCAGCCCCAAATAATATGATTTTAAACATTCTGTTTAAAGAAAAAAGTTTCCCAAAATACACACACATTAGGAGTTAAAAAATGCTGACTAGATTTAACTGTCAACCAGATAAGACTTTGAATGAGGAATTAACCAGATTAGATTCACTACAGATCTATCTATGGAGGATATCTTCTTACCTGTTAACTGACCCAGCCCATTATGGGCACCAACATTCCCTATGCTTGAGCAATGAGCTGTATAAAAGTGAAGGAAATTATCTGGACACAAATGGCAAGCAAGAGGCTGCATGGATGCATTTCTCCTCTGTCTGCTCTTGACTCTGAATATAATACTTTCTTGCTTTGATCCCATAATGATAGATTATATAATGAATTGTATTCCAAATAAACTCTGTTTTCCTGAGTTGCTTGTAGTTTGGATATTTTATCCCAGCAGTAGAAATGAAACTAAAGCACTAGGTCAGGCTTCTACCTGTGGGCTGGGGCAGAAGCAGTTTATCCACTGTTATTGTTACTATGAAACTGTGAAATCCAGTTCAGCAGTAAAATACAATTTCTTGGATTATAAAACCTTTACCTGTCATGTATAAAATCATGTATCAATATAAAAGCAAATGGTAGCTGGAGAGATGTTTCAGCAGTTAAAAGTGTTGTATAGGACCCCTGTTTATTCCCAGTAGCCATAGTAGAAGGAGTTGCTCAGTTACCTCTCTAGGTCCAGTTTGAGTAGATCACTGTCTTCTAGACCCTGCAGACAACAATACCCAAGTGTCCCTCCCCATATACATATATACCAAGTAAAAGTAGGTCTTAAAATAAATAATAGATAAATAAGCAAATGCCTACTTGTATCCTGGAGGTTTCTTGGAAGTCCTAGAGTCACAGAACCCCTGAACTAGGATTTGTCTCAGCATCTAAACACTGATCAAACAGCCACTTAAGTATGTACTTCTGCCCTTTTAGATTTTTGCCTCCTTACATATGAAAATCTGGTCCAGATTATGATACCATTTTAAAAAATGCTTATATATTTAATATTTTATACATACAGGTATTTTGCCTGCAAGTGTATTTGTGCATGATGTACATGCCTAATGCCTCAGGAGGTCAGAACAGGACTTTAGTTCCCCTGGAAATAGATTTACAGATAATTGTGAGCTGTCATTGGATGCTAGAAATTGAGCTGGAGTCTTCTGCTAGAGCAGCAAGTGCTACTAGCAGCAGAGCCATCCCTTCTGCCTCTATGGTCCTGTTTGTTTTGTGTTGTTTTGTTTTGTTTTGGTTTTTTTTTTTTTTTTTTTTTTTTTTTTTTTTTTTTTTTTTTTTTTTTTTTTTTTTTTTTTTTTTGTATTGAGAAAAGTCTTCCAGTGAAACTGAAAATTGACTCCAATGACAAAATAAATATGGGGAAATTAACAGATTTCACAGCACTTCTAAATTCCCCTTTGGAGTTATAAACACATTGTAATAAAAAATTCATGCACAACTGGCATTTTTCTACACCCCCACCCTCCCGGACAAATCAAACTGTACTTCCATATCAGAGCTTTTCTCTTCCTGGGTAGAGAGACTGGATTGACTTTTCAGGAAGCTGAGAAGTATCCCAAAGTCTCAGTGGTTTCGGTTACAAAGAAGTTTTAGATATGCAAATATATAGATGGAAATCTGCCATTCTCCAGGGGAAACTGATCACAGAGAAAAGCTACCTAGCTATAAGTAGAGATAAGCTGTATATTGAGATCCATCACTTGGAGATGCTAACCACTATAGAAGCATGCTTTACTGGCTCGTTTAATTGGATATGCAGGAATTTTCAATAAAGATTCGGTGTTTGCAGTCATAAGGCTCTAACGTGTACAGTAAATTGTGTGTTTTTGTATTAACACACTGATGGTTACAGTTCATCAAGGCTCCTAATATGAAAAACAGTAGCTTCAAAACTGACAGTCTTAAAATTATCTGAGGAACTTGTTAAAATGCTACAGAGTCAAGAAATTTGCATACAGTCTGGGGAGATGGTTCTGTGAATAAAAAGCACTTGTATGAGGTCCTGAGCTTGAATCCACATGGAATCTGGGTACATAGCATGAGCAACTGCAGTATCATTGCTTCTGCAGAGAGATGGGAGGCAAATGAGAGAAGCCACAGAAGTTCATAGGCTAGAATACACAACTCTCCAGCAAGCTGGGAAGGTGGAGATTGGCAGCCAAGATTGTCCTACTTCAGTATATGTGCTGTGGTCCACACATCCACATTCAAACATATGAATGTAAATACAAATACACACACACACACACACACACACACACACACACACACTTGACACAGAGAGAGAGATAGAGACAGAGACAGAGAATCAGAGAGACTCACAGAGAGGATTCTAGTTCATTCAGTCTTTAGTAGGACCCAGAACTGGCTCTGCACCAAACCCTTTTTTTCCTCCGTAGGCAATATTAATTATTCAGTCTAATACTTTGACTGTTTGTTACTTATCAGACATGTTTATAAATATTTTATAAATGTTAACTTATTTCAAGTCAGGAAATTCTGTGTCCTTGTTAATCATGCTTGAGAGGAAAGACAGAGGCAGAGGTCTCTTGCTAGAATAACAGGCCCTAAATCATCCTGATGATATAAGGCGTTGGCCGCTACCTCATTCTGATGCAAGTGTTTTCTGGGCACACTTTGAAAATTATCACTAAAAACTATTAGCAGAGATATGAAAGCTGACTCTAAAAGAGTGACAGGAGAGATGGCTCATGGACTAAGAGCAAGTACTGCTTTTCTAGGAGATATAATTTCTAACAGTACATTAGGTGCCTCAAAATTTCCTCTACCTTAATCTGCAGGGACCTGACATCCTCTTTTGACCTTGACAGGACTCATACCTACACCAGAGATGTAGGCATACATATAAATAAAGTGAGATCCGTCAATCATGTATATGTACCTAGTTGGAAAATAGACAAACAACCCAAGAAAAACACCATTAAAACCTACTTCATGCCTAAGGTTCTAAATGCTAAATGGCTTTTAAAAGTGGCATGAGGCAAATACTAAGAACATACATTGAAATCCTTGATTTCTGGTTAACTTTGTTCATCTCTGACAGAGCAAAGCAAAGCACTGAGTACATCTCTAAGTTTGCAGGTGTTCACACAACCCTGCTCTCCTATAAGAACCACTTTTATTCCTCAAGGTGCTAACAATGTGCCAGAAGCCAGCATACAATTTTAAGGTTCCCAAAGTCTCTGGCAAATTTGGGAACTGCACCTCATTTTGGCAGTTGATGTGCTTATGCAAGTATCATGAAGAAGGGGAGTGTTTCTGCACTTTCCTGGGCAGTTTGACTAGAGAATGGTGAGCATAAGACCTCCAAGGTTTTAGTCAACAATGTTTATTACAGGTTTCCTGCTTTGTGTCAAGTCTTCTGTTAGATCCCCAATTTGATCAGTAAATATGGCATATGTAGGCAATGACATCTATCACAGAAATCACCATGACATTAGAATGGTTCTACCGCTATCTAAATATGCAGTTACAGAGCTCAAAAGAAAATGACATTAAGACATAACTGATTGGCAACAAAAATAATTCTAACCCAGGCTTGCTTGTCATACCCAGTGAGATTGTACAGAAGGAAATATGTGAGGTGGGGGGGCGGGAGAGCAAAGAAAGGAGGTAAAAGAGCAAGACTAGGAAGGGTATAAAGAGAAGCCAATGGAGGAACTGGAAGAAGAGGAAGAGGAGGTAGAAGGAAGGAAAATAAGATGAAGTGAAAGATGAGGATAGAGAGGGTAGTGAGGAGGAGGGGAAAGGGCAGAGGAGGGGGAGGACTAGAAGGAGCCAGAGAAAACGAGGAAAACAAATTAATCAAGAACAAGCACCTGTGTGTGACCATCTTACTCTGTACAGGCCAAGAGCGTTTCGTGTCAAAAAGAAAATAAGAACATGATGTTTGAAATGGTTGGGCTGATTCTGCTTTGCAGTCTAATATAAAAGACTGTAGCCATAAATGATTAGATTTTGATTAAAAAAAACGAACAAGTACATATCAACTCTGAATGTCTAATTTATTTTTTACTGGATATTTTCTTTATTTACATTTCAAAGGTTATCCCTTTCCTGGTTTCCCTCCGTCCTGGAAATACCCTATCACATCCTCCTTCCCCCTGCTTCTATGAGGGTGTTCCTCCACCCACCCACCCTCTCCCAACTCCCCACCCTCGATTTCCCTACAATAGGATATCTATCGAGTCTTCATAGGCCCAAGGACCTCTCCTTCCATTGAAGGACAAGGCCATCCTTTGCTACATATGAAGCTGGAGCCATGTGTACTCTTTTGTTGATAGCTTTGTCCCTGGGAGTTCTGGAGGTCTGGTTGGTTGATATTGTTGTTCTTTCTATGTGGTTGCAAGCCCCTTCAACTCCTTCAGTCCCTTCTCTAACTTCTCTATTAGGGACCCCACGCTCAGTACAATGGTTGGCTGCTAACATCCACCTCTGTATTTGTAATCTCTGACAGGGCCTCTCAGGAGACAGTCTTATCAGGCTCCTTTCAGCATGCATTTCTTGGCATCCACAATAGTGTCTGGGTTTGGTAACTGTATATGGGTTGAATCCCCAGGTGGGACAGTCTCTGGGTGGCCATACTTTTAGTCTCTGCTCTACACTTTATCTCCATATTTGCTCCTGTGAGTATTTTGTTCTCCTTCTAAGAAGGTCCGAAGCATCCACACTTTGGTTGTCCTTCTTATGGAGCTTCATGTGGGTTGTGAATTTTATCCTAGTTATTTGGAGCTTTTGGGCTAATATCCACTTATCAGAGAGTGCATACAATGTGTTTTCTATTGCAATTGGGTTACCTCACTCAGGATATTTTTTTCTAGTTCTATCCATTTGCCTAAGAATTTTATGAATTTATCATTTTTAATAGCTGAGTAGTACATCATTATATAAATGTACCACATTTTCTGTATCCATTCTTCTTTTGGAGGACATCTAGGTTCTTTCTAGCTCCTGGCTATTATAAATAAGGCTGCTATGAACATAGTGAAGCATGTATCCTTATTACATGTTAGAGCATCTTCTGGGTACATGCCCAGGTATGGTATAGCTGGCTCCTCAGGTAATACTATGTCTGATTATCTGAGAAACCACCAAACTGATTTCCAGAGTTTTTGTACCAGTTTGCATTTCCACCAGCAATGGTGGTGTGTTCCACTTTCTTCATATCCTTGCCAGTGTCTGTTGTCACCTGAGGTTTTGATTTTAGCCATTCTTACTGGTGTGAGGTGGAATCTTAGGGTTGTTTTGATTTGCATTTCCCTGATGACTAAGGATGTTGAACTTTTTTTTTTTTTTAGGTGCTTCTCCATCATTCAATATTCTTCAGTTGAAAATTCTTTGTTTAGCTCTGTACCCCATTTTAATAGGGTTATTTGTTCTCTGGAATCCAACTTCTTGAGTTATTTATAGATATTGGATATTAGCCCACTACCAGATGTAGGATTGGTAAAGATCTTATCCCAATCTTTCCCAAGAAAGACAAGGAAGAAGGCACGGAAAGAAGAAAGGGAGGATAGAAGAGGAAAAGACAAAAGGAATGACAGATGAAAGTAGAAAGTGATAATTTAGTAGAGTATATATATAACTATCAAATCCTAAAATATTTTCTTTCTTAGGATAAGTGTGATGATAGTATTAGTGGCACAGTTAAGTGTAGAATGATTGCTTAGTGTATAGATGTCCTGGGTCAGGAGCCTAGCACTATACCAACCACTCAATATTGACACTTACTCTGACAATCATTGAATGAAATTCTCTGTATTTTGTGTGCATAGAACACCTCTACATTTTGGCTGCAAGGATTATAGGTATACAATGACTGTCACATTCCATAGAGACTCTGGATTTGGAGAAGGCAAGATAAGATTTATGAAGCCCCACCAAGAGCAGATCTGGCATAAATCTTGGTTTAAAAAGATTTTAAATGATATGGTTTATTAAAATAATGGTCTTCTTGAAAATTGCAGGGATGGCTGGATGAGAGTGTTCTGCTCAGCAGGATGTATTTGGTGGGGAACTGTTGGGTAAGAAGCACAAGATGCAGTCAGTTTAAGTGGGTCACTTGAGAAAAATTAAGAATTTAAGGTGATCTTGGACACAAGTAAGTTCCAGGCCAGCTTGGGTTACATGAGGCTTGACTTCAAGAAATTAAAAAAAAAAAAAAATTAACAGTCAGTGTTCTAGTATCTCCAATGTTCTTGCATTTCTGGCTAATGCTGAAGTTTGGATTTGTATTGCTTTTGACTTAGAAAGCTGCACACGACTCTAACTGAAAATTAAGATCTCATCTCTTAATTGAGATATTCAACGAAAAAGTTATTTAGTCCAGAAATTAGAATTTTGAGTATAGTCGTGTAGTTGTTCCATGGAAAAGTTTCTTACTAATAGAAGGTAAGTAATAGGTTTAATTTAGATTTCTGGGTGATTAACTATTGGCTTATGATAGTCAATTATCCCTTCTTCCTCTCATCCTTTTGATTAAATTCCCAACCTACCTTATAGTATATTATGAACAACTGTAAGCTTTATTAACACACATCTACTAATTTTTATGATTTAGCATGAGCTATAAGTATAATAAAATTTTCTATTCTAGCACTGGTATCACAATAAAGCAATATGAGAGCTCAACTATTACTTTGGTCTGTATATAAATATATATATACATACATATATACATATATATAATATATTATAATATATATATTAAAAAAGAGTAGTTAAGGAGAAAAGTGATCATTTTAAGGCTCTGAGGACAGTATATGAGTTACTAAATTCATTCAGAGAATATTTCCTTGATTATTCCAATGCTCTGAGGGCAGAATATGAGTTTCTAAATTCATTCAGAGAATATTTCCTAAGTCCCCAAAGCAGATGTGGGGAAATGAGTAAATTAATCATTGAAGATTATCATTAACCAAAGTTCTAATGGCCTTTGCTATAATAAATTGCCATGATTAACCCAGACATAATTTCTGCTGCATACATGGGTAATCCAGATAAATGAGATCTTGGAAAGATACACTAAAACAAAGGCAGCACTAAAATGAATAGGTACTTTGATATTTTATTAAACCAATTCATCAAGGCTTCTATTGAGTAGACCAATTACAATGCCATCCTTGGACAATAACACTGAGTCTAAGATATCACTGAAGTCTCCTGACAGGGGAGGCAAGAGAAAGATAATCTACTCATGTTCCATCTACTTTTATTTAAATGACATTTGTTTGGGCACTTAAGATAAAAATCAATAACCACAAATCCAGCTTCAAGTTCCTGAAATGGTGGTATGTGTGTGATATGTGCCTGTATGTGTACATATATATATCGGAAGGCATGTAGAAACCAGAAGCCAGTGCTGGCTGTCTTTCTTTACTGCTATCTGCAATATATTTTGAGACAGGCTTTTTCATATTTGTCTAGAATGCATGGATTCAGTAAGGATGGCTGATGAGCAAACCCATGATAAGCTCTGTCTGTTGCTCACCATGGATTCTGGGATAAATACCCACATACTAATATTTGTGTACCAAGTACTTTACACATTGAGCCATGTTTCTATGGCCCCTGGTTTCTCCTTTTTGCTGATTGCTATGTTAAGATATTCATTATGACTACATTGTACATTTTGATTTAAGTAATAGAGACCATGCTGTCTTCAGTATTTAAGGATGATAAACAAGTAAGGGATTTGAAGAAATTGAACTGATGTTCTGTGAGGTGGACTATAACAGCCTTCATGGGGATCTAAGGTTAAGGTTATTTTATGTGAAAAAAAATAAAGGGACCTAGAAGATGACTCAGAAGTTAAAGGTATCTACCACCAAGTTTAGCTACCTGATTTTGATCCTTGGAATACATACAGTAGAAGGAAAGAGCTACCTCCTACTATTTATAATCTGGTCAATTTTGCACCACAGAACATGTGCATGTGCACACACAGAGGTACACAGGTAAATATAATTGTAAAAGGCAACTTAGAAATGATCATAGGATTACATTCAGAGCACTTGTAACAGCCTGAGAATAACCTCAATAAGTGCAGAAAAAAACCACAAATCTGAAGGAGGGTGCAGTTTTCATGATTTTGAGAACCACCACTCAGAATGAAAAGATTCAGTGGTGACATTAGAGCTAGAGAGGTGAAGTGTAGTTTAACTCTAAAAGATTACATTGTGTGTGTGTGTGTGTGTGTGTGTGTGTGTGTTGCACTAAAGACTTTTTTCCAACATTTATTAGATAATTTCTTCATTTACATTTCAAGTGTTATCCAGAAAGTTCCTTATACCCTCCCCCCTCCCAGTCCTGCTCCCCTACCCACCCTCTCCCACATCTTGGCCCTGGCGTTCCCCTGTACTGGGGCATATAAAGTTGCATGACCAAGGGGCCTCTCTTCCCAATGATGGCCAACTAGGCCATCCTCTTCTATATATGCAGCTAGAGACATGAGCCCAGGGGGAACTAGTTAGTTCATGTTATTCTTCCACCTATAGGGTTGAAGACCCCTTCAGCTCCTTGGGTACTTTCTCTAGCTCCTTCCTTGGGAACCCTGTGTTCCTTCTAATAGCTGACTGTGAGCTTCCACCTCCATGTTTGCCAGGCAATGGTATATTTTCCCCCGAGACAACTATATCCGGGCCCTTTCAGCACTATCTTGCTGGCATATGCTATAGTGTCTATGATTGGTGGCTGATTGTGGGATGGATCCCTGGCAGCCACAGTCATTGGGTCCATCCTTTGGATTCAGCTTCACACATGATCTCTGTAACTCCTTCAATGTGTACTTTGTTCTTAATTAAAGCATGATGCGAAGTGCCCATGTATGAGAAGATGCAGAGTTTCACCATCAAGGGTTTAAACAGAAAACCAATTTATACTGATATTCAATAATTCAAAGCATATACTGTAAGGGTATCATTGACTACTGTATAAAAAAATGCAATGTTCTGGTTGATTATTTCTGCCAAATACCTCACCCAACAGACATAGATGCACATGAGTACTTTACTCACAGATACACATTGACGGAAGGTTAAGAAGTATGTAAAAAGAGATGTCATATTGACCCATACCAATATGATAATGATCTATTGTGCTTAAAGAGACCTCCTGCAGTTGTCATATTTTGGTTTATTGAAGAGTAAAGGCAAGATCTTACTCCTTTAACAAATCTGGATGGTGGTGGTAGAGGTTGCCCGCCTACCAACCTGACTTCCTTCCTCTCTCCCCCCAAACCCTCTCCTTTTCTTTCCCTTCTCTCCATCACCATTCCTTCCCTCTGTTCCTCCTTCATTTCCATCTTTTCCCTTCCATCCTTTTCTTCCTTCCCTCCTTCCATATCTGCCATTCTTTCTCCTGTTTTCCTCCATCCTATCCTCCCTCTCTTTTCCCTCCCCCTTCACTTTCATCTCTACCCTACCATCCCTCATTCTTCCTCTTACTTGCCCCTCCCTTCCCCTTCTTCTATTCACTCATATCTTTTTTTCTTATTTATTTATTTATTATTAGAGAATTTCTTCATTTACATTTCAAGTGTTATCCCATAAGTCCCCTATACCCTCCCCCCGCCCTCCTCCCCTACCCACCCACTCCCACTACTTGGCCCTGGCATTCCCCTGTACTGGGGCATGTAAACATTGCTAGACCAAGGGCCTTTCTTCCCGAATAATGGCCAAATAGGCCATCTTCTAATACATATGCAGCTAGAGACATGAGCTCTGGGGGTTCTGATTAGTTCATATTGTTGTTCCATCCATAGGGTTGCAGACCCCTACAGTTCTTGGGTACTTTCTCTAGCTCCTACATTGGGAACCCTGTGTTCTGCCCTATAAATGATTGTGAGCATCCACTTCTGTATTTATCAGGGACTGTCAAAGCCTCACAGGAGACAGCTATATCAGGGTCCTTTCAGCAATATCCTGCTGGCGTATGCAGTAGTGTCTGCATTTGGTATTCACTCATATCTTCTTTCTGCCTTTGTTTTCTTCCTTCTTCCTCCCATCTTTCCCTCATCCTCTTCTCCTCTTCATCTATCTTTATTCGTATTTCATATTCCCATTCTTGTCTTCTGTTTTAATAGACTCTACTGATACATATACACAGTATACATATTTCCATATTCCTATGAAATATATTTGATGACTTTTAGATATTTGCATCAGTTATGGTATCTTACTTCACTTCTTATTTAATTCTCTAAGTATTTGAGAGATTTTCTGAATCTATTCAACATATTTGGCTTATTTGGGGGGGACAGTGTTTCTCTAAGAGGCTAAAACTGCCCTTAAATTACTGTGTAACACAGGCTTATTTCAAACTCAGCATACGTTTTTCGCTGCCTCCAGAGTGCTGGGCTAATAAGTGTGCATACTTCTCCAAGACTCAAATGTGACTTTTTAATGGACCTTAGAGTGCACAGCTATAGGGGCTAATTTTGAACTATATATTTGACATTCATAGAGTTTTTCTCTATAAATTATGATGTCTCTTCTGCCTTGGCCCTCAATATGGGTGATACTTTAAAATTTGGAATATACTGCATCAGCCATGATTGTTTTAAAGACTGTACACCTGTACTTATTTCTGATTTATTTCTGTGGATTTTCCAGAAACCTCCCAGGAACATGATTGCAGTGTGTATATTTTTCGCTCTGTTCTACTTGGTAGTCCTTCATATCCTGGAGTTATTCAGCTGCTAAGTCTGATCAGGAGTCCTTATAGCCTGTCCACGAAGGCATAGTAATCCATAGTTCCATGCTAGGCTGTGTTAAGTGTGACTCTTTAAAAGAACAGAATTGATAGCACAATTATGCATTGCAAAAGAGATTTATGAGACTCCTTACCAATAAGGATTGTGAAGTCCAACATTGTCTTTCTAGACACTGGAGAGGCTGATAATGTCATAACTGCTCAGTCAGTAAAGCTGGATGCACCAGTAATTTTAAACTGGTACTTAAGATCTGGAATATTCCTAGAGATCAATTGATCTTTAGTACACACTAGAAGGGAAATACCAAGTTGGATCCATTTTCAGCAAGGATGGTGGCGGCTGCAACAGCAGAGTTGATTCACTTGCCAGCAAGGAACAATGGTGGTGATACAACTGCATTGTAGACTTTCCCCTCAGAATATTTTACATGTGGATCATCACTTTGGTCAAGAATCTTCTTGCAATGAATCCTTCTAGAAATACCCTGATGCACCCTCTGAGACAAATCTTTTAGTATATCCAGATCCCATCAATATTAACCATTTTAACAGTTGCATTACTTTTTTTAAAAATTTATTACATTTATTTATTTGTGTGTGATGTCAGGGAGGCCCTAGGACCATGGAAAAATTCTGGAGATCCTGACGATGGAACTCAGATGGTCAGATGCCTTAACCTTCAGGGCTATCTCCCTTTGGCTGTCTGACAAGTTTTAATGCCCATTAGGAAACTTCCTACTTCCTTCATTCTCCAAAACTCTTGAATTTTATTCAGCAATTTAGGGCTGTTATGTGTGAGAATGAATCTTGTGGAAGCTTATTCTCACTCTGAAAGGCACAAACTTCACATTCAATAATCTTCAGATAACTAAAATGACAATGTAATAAGCCTCTCTGAATGATACATATTTTAAAACATCTTATCAGATGAACAGAAATACATTTTGACAAGGAACAATAGCTTCCACTCTTTCCCGGAACTCTCATTTATGTATCAATCCTTTTTAAGGTGGTATTTGATTTCAGTGGATGTATTAAGAAATCATGGCACTAGAGTTTTCAGGTCATTTGTTCTGATCCATTTTTTTAAGGGGCAGATTTCAGGTTGATTGTCTCTAAAGCATGCCTCAGTCACATTTAATTGTCTTAAGAAGAGGGCCCTTCCAACATTAATTCACAAAGCTGAATATGCCATTTGTAAGAGAAGCCAACTTTGAAGCTGACATTTCTTTGGTATCAATGAGATCTCAGCTGCAGATGAACCACAAATGGAAAATTATGCAAAGTAAAAGTTTAATCATGAGGGAAACTGCAGTTGGATGTTTCTGTTTGATTAATAATCTATAAGGAGATACCACCTAATTTAAATTTATAAAAAAGTCATGACCACTGTTGAGAAACTGCTGCCATTGACAATGACTGCCCCTCCCCCACCCAGTGCTCTAACCAGCTACCATAGTTAGCTCCCACATTGAAAAGCTTTCACACACTTAATGGCTAGAGAATTGAGAAAAAAATAAAAGCTTTGTTTAACTATGCTATTTATACCCAGCTCAGGAATTTGTCATTTCCAAAATCTCTATCAGTCTTTATGAGGCTGAAATTATTTTTCAAGTTTTTCCCCATCTACATATACAAAAGACAACACCATCAGAATCTTCAAATATGGCTAATACTTTCTGTGAGAGTTTTAATTTTTTAAGAAACCATTTTCATGTAGCCAATAGGATTAATATCGGAATTTACTAAGTAAATGTTCTGATTTTCTAACATTTGGACTTAAACATATCACTGATAAAATTGGGGTGAGGAGATATCTCTGTTGCTTGAGTGCTTGCCTAGTATGTGAAGCCCCATTCTCAATAGCCAGCTTTGCATACCTCAAGTATAAAGGTAGAAGAGTATAGTATCAGCTCTTGATAGGAGAAGGCAAGTAGATCAGAAGTTAAAGGTCATCCTCAGTTTCATAATGAATTGAAGTTGGAAGGCATTGGTCTGGGCTGTAAGAGAATTTGTCTCAGAAAGAAAACAAACAAGCAAAAAACCTGACAAAAAAACAAGCAGAAATTTAGTTAGTTTGCACTGAATAGCATTAGATGGCAATCTAGTTAGTTCTGAATATTACCTAGCTGTGCAACACTCAACCCAGGCAGTAGCAAGTTTGTGTTTGTTTGTTTGTTTGTTTGTTTTTTGAGTCAGGCTTTCTTTGTGTAGTCCTGGCTGTCCTAGACCTCACTCTGTATACCAGGCTGGCCTTGATCTGCCTACCTCTATCTCCCAAGTGCTGGGATTAAAGGCGTGTGTCATCACTGCCAGGCAAATCTGTTCTTTCAAACATAACATTAAGTATATTGTGTATGAGAATAAATGATAGTGAAGTGTTCAGCCCTGAATGGAAAAGCTCTTACTCCCTTTCCAAGATGCAGGGAGCTCTGAGGAAAAGAGATAAGAAAGAAGAGTAGAGCTGAGGTTGGAGAGCAGTGGAGCTAGAAGATGCTAGAAGATGTGACATAGCCCTTGTGCTTAGTAACTCACCTGCACAAACAGGCACAGAGTTGGACCTCTGAGAATCTTGGATGGAAGGTGAAGCCTCAACCATCCCTGTGGAGTCATATCAGCAACTAATGGTTACTTGTGAAGGGCTGTCACTTTCTTTGGCAATATTACCTCTGACACATTGGTCTTCATACAATAAATTCCTTCCTATCCATGCTCAGGTGATAAACCCATTAAGTACAGTGAGCCATAGGTAGAAAGGGCTAAAAGTAGGATTGCAGGGGTATTTGTGAAAAGGAAGCTTCCAGCAGCAGAAAGAGGGGATAGCAGGTGGGACTAGGAGAGAGAAATACCTAACATTAATCTACATATATGAAACTTCCAACACATAGAATGATTAAAAACTATAATATGTGAAAATTATTTTATTCACGTTATTATGAAAGTCCTTGGAAATAAATAAAATCATCACACACCCAAAATAACCAGACCAAAAGTCTATACAACTCTCTGGATTTCTACACAGTTAGAATAGATATTCACAACAGCAACTGCAGAGCTTTACATTTTACACTTTCAGTACTCAATATATAAAGTGCATAAAACTGTTGTTTTAAATCACCTCTAAGCTCCATTTTGTCCTCTAAAACTTGACTTCTATAAATAACATCCTTGAGCCCAGGCAGAAATGTGATAGTTGTCAAATAAATGTCTATCTGGCAGTGGGTCAAGGGCTATAAACAATGGTATTTCTCATGGTCAGGTTAACCTGCATACTGTGTGTGTGTGTGTGTGTGTGTGTGTGTGTGTGTGTGTGTGTGTGTGTGTTCAGTAGACTTGTGTATTAGCCATGTATGTGAAAGCCATTTATAGATGTCTGGTGTCAACCTCAACCACACTAATCTTACTATTTTGAGACATGGTCTCTCAATTACCTGCAGCTTGCTGATTAGAAACTAGATGGCTATCCTCATGGGTTTTCTTCTTCTCTATCTTCTGACCAGTTGTATTACAAGTGTTTGCCTTTTTAACTTGGATTCTAGGGAACAAATTCAGGTCCTCTTGTGTGTATAACACTCAGCTTACTAACTGAACCATCTCCTCGGGTCTTCTGTGTTTTGAAAGATCTGAGAATTCTTAGTTAAGGTCTCCATCCCGAGAGCTGAAAGCACTTAACAGTGACAAAGTTAAACATGTAAAACATGACTCTCCAAGAAATGTGTTCATTTTATAAAGTGAAAAATAATTTTAGCACATATTTTTATGATGACCCTATATTAAAATTTAAAGCTTATTACCTAATTCATTTCTATTTTATATTTTATATCTTTCCTTGACCACCAAGGTATAAAAAGCATCTTTTAAAATTTTTCATCAGTATCATAATTGCTCTTCTGGGCCATAAAGTCATTGCCTTCATGTTTTTTTATTTCAATCTTTTCTTACATGCAATAGTGCTGATCTTGTGATAGTGAGATTATGTGAATGAAACAACCATTTTCCTCTCAAGCAAAAACTGTATGCAAGAAAAAGCCACATCTATCAGCAAGGTGGCAGCATGTTCTCCCGTGGGCCACAAGTAGCACAGCCTAGGGACATGTACTGCAGAACTCAAGAGCTTTTGCAAATGGCTTTACTCAGATTTCAAATGAATGATACATAGGGCATGCCAGAGAAACCCGTGAATCACTGGTTTGAAGTATATTCCCCTCATTGTTCACTAGAACAATTAAAAAATATGAATTTTGATTCCAGTAATCTGCTATATTTATTTTGTTCATTTTAATCTTCATCCTTTGATTTTGATGTTAACTGTTCTCCTTTTATGCTGTTGCGGTCATAAACCATCTTGGTCAAAAGCAACTTGGGAGATTTTCTTTCTCCTTAAACTTCTACGTGATTCTCTATCACTGAGTGAACTCAAGGTATAAACCTGATGGTAGACTGGTTTGTTACTATAGAGAATTTAGTCAAGAGAGAAGAACTGGAATCATATAGGGTGGCATTTGCTGTCTCTCTTGTTCCCTGCTTCCCTCCCAATTTATATATTGCTTAGCTAGCTTTATAACATTGCCCAGAACGGCCTGCCCAGGAAATAGCACAGTTAACAGTGGCTTTACCCTTTTGTATCAGCTGATAAAATAAAGACAGTCCCTTATGGACAAGCTCACAGACCAACATGATAAAAAAAATACTCAATTGAGATGGTTTTCAGGAGCCTCTAGGCTCTGTCAAATTGACAGTTAATGTTAAGGAGAGCACTAATCAATTAATCAAACTTAATACATATACAAACTTGCTTGTAAATTTTGCTATGTAGCAGTTCAGAATATTCTATTAGAGAAAAATAAAGAAGTCAGTGATTCCTTCAAAACTCTGTGGTCAAGAAAGAACTTGACATTTGCTGTCGTTAAGTCACAATCATACCATATTGTGCAAATAATAAGCTCACAAATCGAAGAGTCCAATTTCAACCCTGAGACTATCAGTAACCAGAAAACCAAAGAATAAGTTTGGTTTCTTGGCCTGCTCTGCTGATTTTTGAGTCCAAAGATGCAAGTAAAATATCGTACTGCGTTTGTGTCTATGTGACATTTAAGCATTAGAAAGCTTGATGAGAAGAACTTGGTCTCCCCTCAGCTTTGATTACCTTTAGGTTGTCAAACAACTCTGACTCTATTGGTTTAAATGTGGAGGAGAGGCAATAATAAATTACTTACCCTAGCTCTATGAAAATCTGGCATTTAGTGGTACACATGAAAGTGTGTGTGTGTGTGTGTGTGTGTGTGTGTGTGTGTGTGTGTGTGTGTGTGCAGGAGTATCTTTATGTATAGAAGTTGGAGGTTGGTGTTAGGTTGTTAAGTGTCTTTCTTGATCCCTGTCTACACTGTACATTGAGACCTATATAACTTTAACCCAGAACTAGGTATTTCATCTAATCTAACTATATAGATTGTCTTAACAATATGAACTAACCAGTTACCTCAGAGATCCCTGGGACTAAACCAGCAATCAAGGAAAACACATGGAGGTACTCATGGCTCTAGCAGCATATGTAGCAGAGGATTGCCTAGTTGGTCGTCAATGGAAGGAGAGGCCCTTGGTTCTGTGAAGGCTCTATGCCCCAGTATAGGGGAAGGCCTGGGCCAGGAAGTGTGGGTGGGTGGGTTGGGGAGCAGGGGAATGGGGGAGAGGATAGGAGATTTTCAGAGGGGAAACTAGGAAAGGGATAACATTTGAAATGTAAATAAAGAAAATATCTAATAAAAACAAAAACGATGAAAGAAAGAAAGAGAGAAAGAGAGAAAGAGAGAGAGAGAGAGAAAGAAAGAAAGAAAGAAAGAAAGAAAGAAAGAAAGAAAGAAAGAAAGAAAGAAAGAAAGAAAGAAAGAAAGGAAGGAAGGAAGAAATTTCAACTCTTTCTTTCCAAACTTTGGGAACCCAAACAGACCTTTCATTTGGTCAACAGTTTTGTGGATGTTATGGATGTTCATACTTGCATGGCAAGTGCTTTACTCACTGAGCCTGCTCTCTGGCTCCTGTTTTTAAAGCATTGTTTTGTATACTTTACATCTGAAGTTTTAACATTTTTACAACATTTATGTTTCCTTAGCAGAATGTGACTCTAGGAAACAATTTAATCCACTTCTGAGACCCAGATAGATGGGAAATGTATTCATCTTCAAGGTAATACTTTTACATGATACATCTTTAGATGAGGAAGCACGTATTAAGTAACAGTCTCTGCAGGGTGCATCCTTGGTGCAGAGAGGTCCGTACAACATCTACAGGAAGGTAAAGCCCGGGATGTTTGCTTCTTCAGGAAGACAGGAACCCCATTAATAACTGAGAAAAGCACATTATAAATACTTGCTTTACAAATGGAAAGGCATAAATGCATCTTAGGTAAATGGAGAAAAAAATCAGAAGGAGGATTAAGTCACTCTAAAGGAATGCTCTTCCTGAGATTCTATCTGAACAGTGAAGCTCTGGAGACAGCCCTATCTTTGAAGTTATACTGAGTCCCTTTTCAAACAAATGTGACTACTATGACTTGGTGGAATGTTGTGAGCTGAGTGACTTATTACTTATTTTTCTTGTTGCCCTGAAAAAAAAAATACCAGACAGAAGCAGCTAAAGGAAGGGTGGTTTTCTTTGGCTCGCAGTCCAAATGCATGTTCTACCAGGAAACAAGATTCTTGGTGGCAGTGTCTTGAGGCCCCTAGTCACATGGTATCCACAGTCAAGGAGGCATGGACAGATGGATGTTGGCATGTAGTTCACTTTCCCCTTTAATTCAGTCCAGATTACATGGGTGATACCACCCACGTTTATGGTGGGTCTTCCCAAGTTAATTAACTCAATCTAGAAAGTCCTCTATAGATTTATCTAGAGGTTTGTCTTCAATGAGAGTCTAGATCCTGTGAAATTGATAATCAGTATTTACCACAACAGATGATGGCCACCAGTTGTCACAGTCCCCTTCCTGGAAGAGTGATACTAAACTGAATTTAAGTATGTTTTTCTCCAGTCTTCCTTGATCAGTCCTAGGAAACCTTAATAAAACACACTGATGCTAAACCTTATAAAGAAACTATCCACTTCTGACTCAAGGTCAAGCTGTCTGGGATGTTTATGTCTCAGTCATTTAAATATTTGTTTTATAAGTATGAGGATCTGAGTTATATCCTTTGGATATATGTATGTTATTTTTAGGTTTACTTTTGTTTTTAAAGACAGCTATGGTGGCATGTACTCGTAATCCAAGTACTGAGTGGATGAAGACAGGAACATCTCTGGGGCTCATTGGCCAGCTAACATAGACATCAGTAACTCCCAAAACTGTGAGAAATGCTATCTTAAGAAGAAAATGTGCACAGTGTCTGAGTTTATCCCCTGGCTTTTGCAAGCTTGAGTGTACACATGTTTACATATAGTAAACACACACACACACACACACACACACACACACACACACACGCACATACATACATACGTACATACAAACACATGCATACACACACACACACAAAGAGAGAGAGAGAGGGAGAGAGAGAGAGAGAGAGACTGCATTTCTTACTTTGATCTCTTGTAATACCCCCCCCACACACACAGACACACAAACCCCTGTCTACCTACTGCATTGACAATTCCCCACAGCAGCAGGGTTTTCCTATAATGAGTTGCTAGACTATTTAAGTATAACTATCACTAGTGACAGTCTTCATCTCCTTCCTTTAAATATATGCTTGTAAGGGTTACCCTGTTTCATTTCACATTGGTATCACAACCTAAATCTAGGACTTGCTAATTTCACCGCCCACATCAGCCATGAACTCCTAAATATTATCTCTCCCTCTACTAATCTAATATCAACATCATGGGCTATTGTTATGCTATTCACTGGCTCGTTAGTTTTTAAATTTATTTAGAGTGTACATCTGTGTGTATGTGTACAAATGTGCACCAGAGAATGACAAGCAGGAATTGGCTCTTTCCTGTCACAGTGTGGATTCCTGGGAGCAAACTTAGGTCACCAGGCTTTCCATCAAGTGTTGATCCATCTTACCAGAACTCCTTAGGTTTTCTGCACATACTAAGTAGCTATTTCTTTCCTACTGTATTTATTACAAATCTTTCTGCATAAAATGGCTATAGCTGCCTAAGCTCTCAGAATTTCTGATTTTATTTAGTTTACAATAATTGAAAAAACTATGAAGTCATTTCAGCTTATTATAAGAAATATTAATTAGTACTAATTTTTAGTTACATTTTTAAAAATTTTGGATTGTTTATTACAATTGAAAAATTGACTTCACAGGTTACTCTTTATAACCTATTGGTTAAAAAGAGTTTGATAGAGATAATTTTGAATTCATGATACAAGGTAAGGCTGGTTTGATGATAATGAAGTCAAAGAAGAAATAATCATGTGTTTATTTTTGTTTTTGTTTTTTTTTCAGAACTAGGTCCTTAGGTTCTTTTGGAAATCAAGAACTTGAGGGATTCAGGCAGAGAAGGATTAAAGTTTCCCTGTCATGAGCACATGTTATGCCAACAATGTTACACTTTATGGTAAATAAGAAGCATTATGTTTGCATGATTCCTTTCATTTTGAAGATACTAAATTATTTTTGCCATACATTCTATCTGATGACACCATTTCTGAGGAAGAATATAAAAGACCATTTTTTATTTGTTTGTCTTTTGAAGAAACTCTTCCATGATCTCATTAGTGTTACCATACTCAGTGTCACAGTCTGGCCTCCAAGGAGCCAACTCTAGCACCCGTCCTGGTGAACCCAGGTAAAGAGAAAATGTCATATGAAAAACAAGAAAAGAAGGCATATCCCATGGGGTCATAGGGAGCAGAGGGCCAAAGTGATCCAGTGACCTTCGAGTCCATCTCTTGAGTCCTGAAATCAGATTGAAGTTTAGACTCTTGAAGGATATGGACAAGCAAGGAGGCATTGCCAAGACACTTAGAAAAAGTTAACCCAGTTGCTGATTCTGCATTTTATGTCACTTATTAAAAATCTAGTTCTCAGATTGTTATAAAGCTGCTTGAAGGGTCTGTTTGTTTGGGACTTTTTGTATGTTTTTTGGTTTGGGGGGTTTTGGTTTTGGTTTTTTCGAGACAGGGTTTCTCTGTGTAGCCCTGACTGTCTAGGAGCTCACTCTGTAGCCAAGGCTGGCCAAGGCTGGTCAAGGCTCAGAAATCTGCCTGCATCTGCCTCCCAAGTGATGGGATCAAAGGCATGTGCCACCACTGCCTGGTTATTTGGTCTTTACAAAATTAAACAATTGCTATTTATTTGGCTCATAAAATTAAAAATTTTTGTCTAAGAAATAGAATTTCTGACCTAGCTTATTTTTGTCACATATAACCTTTAAAGTGAAATCTTCATTCTTAGTCTTACATTCCACAGGGGTTTACCAGTGTTAGACATTCACTTACATGCTTTTACCAACTTGCAGAACAAATAATTTATCTCAAAATGTATATATTTTGGTGGCATGTTTCTATAATTTCAACACTCAGAGCCAGAAGCACGAGGATAAGAAGTTCAAGGCTAGTCAGAGAAACATTGTTAGATATTATCTCAAAAGTTAAAAATTAAAATTCAGTAACATCTCAAGATGGTACAGTCTTCAGAATAGATTACCGCAGGAATATTCTCTGCTCTCATTTGCTTTATCTTGTGGAGCTGGTCACTGGATATTTATTTACTTTCAAAATGATTTTTCTTGCCTTGCTTTTTAGAATTTAATAATTGTACATAACAGTAGATAATAGCTGTTTGTACACTTGGCAAAGGCACTATCAAACTCTCCAATTGGCTAAGTTCAGAATAAGCCTGGGTCCTGGAAGGTTTCTCCCCTCTGTGTGGGTTGAAAACTGGGCTACTGTGTTGATTAGACCAATTCTGTCTGTTAGAAAGTCACACTCACACGGGTCAGCTTTCAGAACACAAGACTTGTGTTATTTTGCTGTGCCTGTTTCCTGGCTCTTCTCAAGGAGAATCCTCTTATGTGCTTAGGGATAAAGACAAGCCCTCCTACAACAACAAGAACGAAACTTCATTCTTATTTTCTAAATCATGACAATCCTTGTCTTTGCCACTTGGAGAGATAAGAAGTGTTGAAAATATCCAACAAAGGAAAGGAGAGGATGAGAGCTTTCATGACTCGTCTTTCTGCATGATTAGAGCCATTGAAGTGCCCTTGACCATCTCAGGTGGGGATGGCTCTCAAGTGGTTTGCTGTTCCAGATATGACATAGTAGGGGAAGAAGGGGGTGCTAAGAAGGAACACAGACAAATAAAAATCTGAGAATGTGGAGAGCCTCTGTCAGTATAGTGCTTGATTTGCAATCATGAGGACTAGAGTTTCATCTCAGCACCTGTGTTTTAAACAATAGTACCCGACTCCATTCATAAAGGTTATCAAAAGCAGAAATTTTAGACATAGAGAGATATCCCAGCAGTTAATAGCACTTGCTTCTTGTATGGAGAATTTAAGTTCAGTTCTTAGCACTCTCAACAAGCAGCCCCCAAACTCTGTAACTCTAGCTTCTGGGATCTAACATTCTCCTCCGTGGCAATTGGATCCACATGCACTTACATACACATGCCCACCGTAAGTGAAGTTAATATGTAAATAAAATAAAATAAAAGTGGATAAAATGAAATTGTGAATGCAGAGATATGGTTTAAAGAAAAAGCTGAAATATACTTGTATTTTTGTATGAGAATAACAAAGTGTGTTTTGTAGGACTATGAGTGCTTGAAATTTTTCACCAAGGGTGTGAACTCAATAAAGAAATGTAAATTTTCAAGTTCCAAATTATTCTTACTAGGAAGTAGTTGCCTCTATAACAATTTAGAATTTTAATACCTTAACATAACCTTAAAGATCAATTTTCATGCATGAGTTCTGTGTTAGGAATACCTAAAGTGTTTAAGTGTGTGGATTGGGTTTCTCAGTAAGTTAGAATGGAGATTCAAGCCAGTTCATGAGATATCAGTAGTCACTGGGGTTTGATTGGTGCCCAAGAGATGACATTGAACCCTCTTTATGGGTGGCAGGGCACTGACTGTAGAGAAAGGTCCTAGCTTTCCCCTCATGAATCAGTATAAGAATTCCCTTAACTCAGATGAAGTGATACAAGAAAGTGATTCATAGTGATTGAGTGATTCACAAATGGAGAAATACTTCTTTTGTTTACTTTATGAAGTCACAATATGCTTAGAGGTTTCTGAGATTAACCCTACACATTATGGAAAATATTGATGAGGATATACTTGGAGCAGAAATAAAATATTTTGAGTGCTATCTAATATATGCTTTCTGTATGTGAGTGTGTGTGTGTGTGTGTTTGTGTATGTATGTAAAAATATGTATGCATTTGTATACTCCTTCCTAAGGCAGAATGTAATGACCAAAAAGCCACAAGAAAATCTGTGAGGTTATCCGTGTCAGTCATTTAGAACTAGTCTGTTTTAAAGTGGTCAATGCAAAAGGAGCTGAATGTCTAGCCTTCTCCTGAAGTGTAGGCTGGTATCAATTTGCTTCAATGTATTGTTCTGCTATCATTGACAAAATTCTTCATTTTCTTAAGAGTGTGCTAAGTTTTCTTTTCATCTGCTATTGGCATGCAGAATGCTAACCTGATTCATGGTTTGCACAAGAGACAGAAGTTACAATAGGTTGTTTTGTATTGACATCTTTAAGAGAGCTGCAAATCCCAAGTTGCCAGAAAAAAATAAAAATAAAAACTAGAAATTGAGAGATGGGAGAGGAGAGAAAATAATAATATTCAAGGTGAATTTTTCAGAAATAATCCCTCTTTCACTGTAGAATATTGATATTCATAAACATGGCAGGAAATTAATTCACACACTTGATAATGGCTGAAAACTTGGATGTGAAGACTTAGGTCTTCCCCTGCATATCTGTATCATAACAGATTGATGTAGTTAGCATTCTCAAGAAAGAAAGGAAATAGAATTCTAACAAAAGCTGGGCTGTGTGACTAATATTCTCGAATTGTAGTGCATGGAACACTCTCATGCAGGAAATGAAAAAAGGAAAAAGGCAGCTAAGATCCTAACTTTTTATTGGGGTAGTGAGATGTGCAAAGATAGAAAATAGATCACTTCCAAATTAACAGTCTGCACTTTAGAGAAATAGCATGTGTTTCTCCTGAAAGAATTATTTGGGGCCACATTTCAAAAAAACCCAATCTTCATATAGGGAATGAACATTTTAAAAAGTAAATTAATTTCATCAAGGGAACAAAATGCAGCCCATGAGGAAAGTGTATTCCAGTGGGAGAGTAATTATGTCTTTGTCAACATGCTTTGGCAATGTCAGATTTTGAGAGTCTTTGCTGTACCCACAGCCTTAAAATAATCTATTGTAATGAAAATATATTCTTCAGTTATTTCACACATTTAAAATGTTTATGATCACATTCTCCCATGCCTCTAATTTCTCCCAGATCCCTCATTTCCACCTTCTAACCTCTAGTCATCATTGCCACAGTCACTGTCACCCTCTTGATCTTATTTTATCTCTTCCTCTTCTCTTATAATCCACAGAGTTACTGCTACACATGTGTATTGCTTGTCTAGTGTCGTACTCTAGAAACTGGGCAATTGATTGTGGGTAACAACACTGAAGGAAACTGACTCTCCTTCCTCCAGTGGCCATTAAATGCTAGTTCTTCCTAGACTAGGGCTCAAGCATCTGTAGTATCTTCCCTTTCCAAGCTGGAGTGTTGACTGGCTTAGTCAACACAACTGACCTACAGTCTTTCAATGATAGTATTGAGTGTCTACCCTATGTCTTGAATATAAGGTTTACCTATGGTTTGATTCTTCACATGATACTCCTTTATAAAACTAGACTTTTTTGGTATGTGTGCATGAATGCAAGCAAACACAAACAAACACACACACACACACACACACACACACACACACACACACACACACTTACCAAATGTCTTCTGGCTGCTTTTCTTTCTTTTTTTTTTTTTTAAATTTTTTTTTTCTCTTTATTAGATATTTTCTTCATTTACATTTCAAATGTTATTCAGAAATTTCCCCTTACCCTCCCGCATCCCCGCCCTGCTCCCCTACCCACCCCCTCCCACGTAATGGCCCTGGCGTTG